>KN682165.1:1772-38796 GCA_000152225.2 Procavia capensis | reverse complement strand
CAAAGCATTTGAGATCAAGTCTCAGAATCTTCACTTAAAAGAAGCATTCTAGTTGTATTTCTAAGATCAACATCTCCCTTCTTCTGGTAGTCCATGGTATATTCCAAATTACTTACCAATACCAGAATTCAAAGGTATCGATTCTTCCTCAGGCTTCCCAATTAATTGTCCAGCTTTTGCATGCATACGAAGGGATTGAAAATGCCATAGCTTGCATCAGACACACCTTAGAAGCCCTGCTGAACGATGCTTAAAAGTTTGTCTGCTAAGTGAAAGATCAGTAGATTAAATCCAGCAGTAGCTCCTTGGAAACCCTGTAAGGAAATTCTGCTTTGTCCTATGTGGTCCCTATGAGTTGGAATCTACTCGATGAGAACAAATGTGTCTAGATGGGGGGGGGGGGGGGTTGGTGGTTGCAGTAGATTTGCCCAGTGAAATAATATGGTTTGATTTCCTGACTATTGCTTCCTTGGGAATTGATTGTGGATCCCAGTGAGATAAAATTCTTTTGTCCATTTATCCTGATGGTGGTTACTGATCCAGTTGTGAGCATTTCTGTGTTCTTTATGTTGAGGTGTAATCCATACTGAAGGGTGCAGTCTTTGATCTTCCTTGGTAAGTGCTTCAAGTTCTCTTTAATTTCAGAAAGAAAGGTTCTGTTATGTGCATATCACAAATTGTTAACAAGTCTTCTTCCAATCCTGACAACTCATTCTTCTTTATATAATCCAGCTTCTTGGATTAGTTATTCAGCATACATCTTGAAAATGTGTGGTGAAAGGATTCAACCTTGACATACACCTTTTGTGATTTTAAATAATGCAGTACTCCCTCATTCTGTTTAAATGATTGGTCTGTGTACAATTTCCTCATGAGCACAAGTAAGAGTTCTGAAATTATCATTCTTTGCAATGTTAACTGCAATTTATTATAATCCACACAATTCAGTGTATTTTCATGGTCAAAAAACACAGCTAAATATCTTTCTTGTGTTCTCTGTTTTCAGTGAAGAGCTCTCTGACTTTAGCAATGATATCCCTAATTCCATAACTTCTTCTGAATCCAGCTTGAATTTCTGGCAGTTCCCTGATATACTTCTGCAACCATTCTGAACTATCTTCAACAACATATAACTTGAAATGATATTGTTCAGCAATATCTGCATTCTGTTGGATCAGTTTTCTTTGAAATAGACACAAATATGACTCTTCCAGTTGACTGGCTAGGTAACTGTCTCTCAAATATTTTGTCATCAATGATTTAGTGCTTCCAGAGTTGTATTACTTTGTTGAAGTATCTCAGTTTGTATTCTGTCAGTTTCTGGAGCCTTACTTTTTGCTAATGACTTCAGCACAGCTTTTATTTTTTTTCCTTTAAGAAGATCGTATGTTCTTGATCGTGTGTTACCTCTCAAAACGGTTACCTCTTAATACTTTTTAGTACATTGACTCTGTATATTACTCCCATATTTTTTTGATGCTTCCTATGTTGTTTAATTGACGGACTATCAATTGAGATATTTCAGTAAATGAATGCAGCACTGGAAGTGTTCACTCATCTATGCCGAGAAACTTGGAGGACAGCTACCTGTCCAACCAACTGAAAGAGATTCATATTGATGCCTATTCCAAGAATGAGGATCCAACTGAATGCAGAAATTACTGAACAATATCATCAATATCACATGCAAATAAAATTTTGCTAAAGATCTTTGAAAAGCAATTGTAACAGTATATTGACAAGGAACTGCCAGAAATTCAAGCTGGATTCAGAAGAGGTCATGGAAACAGGGATACCATTGCTGATGTTATATGGACCCTGGCTGAAAGCGGAGAATAGCAGAAAGATGTTCACTTGTATTTCATTGACTATGCAAAGGCATTCAACTGTGTGGATCATAATAAATTATGGCTAACATTAAGGAGAATGGGAAAACCAGAACACTTAATTGTGATCTTAAGGGATCTTTACACAGATCAAGAAGTAGTCATATGAACAGAACAAGGGTGTACTGTATGTTATAAAGTCAGGAAAGGTGTGCATCATGGTTGTATTCTTTCACTATGCATTTTAAATCTGTATGCCAAGCAAATAATTTGAGAAACTGGGTCAAATGAAGAAGAAAGAGGCATCAGGATTGGAGGAAGACTCATTAACAATTTGTGTAATGTAGATGACACAACTTTGCTTGCTGGAAGTGTACAGGATTTGAAACACTTACTGAAGAAGATCAGAACCCACAGCCTTCAGTGTGGGTTGTACCTCCATATCAAGAAAACAAAAATTCTCGCAACTGGACCAATAAGCAACTTCTTGATAAACGGAAAAAGGACTGAAGTTATCAAGGATTTCATTTTACTTGGGTCTGCAATCAGTGCCCGCAGAAATAGCAGTCAAGAAATCAAAAGATGTATTGCACTGAAAAATCTGCTGGAAAGGGCTTCTTTAAAGTACTGAAAAGTAAAGATGCCGTCTTGAAGCCTAAGCTGCACCTGATCCAAGCCATGGCATTTTCAATCACATAATATGCATGTGAAAGCTGGAAAATGAATAAGAAAAACAGAAGAATTGATGCCTTTGAATTTTGGTGTTGGAGAATATTGAATATACCACGGACTACCAATGAAACAAACATCTGTTTTGGAGGAAGTCTAATCAGAGTGCTCCTTGGAATCAAAGATGGTGAGACTGTGTCTTACATACTTTGAACATGTTGTCAGAAGGGTTCATTCCCTAAAGAAGGACATCATATTTGGTGGAGGGGGCGATCAATGAAAAAGAGGAAGATCTTCAGTAAGGTGGGTTGACACAGTAGCTGCAAAATACACTTAAGCATACAAACATCTAGGCGTGGCACACGACCAGTTAGTATTTCGTTTTGTTGTTCGTAGTGTTGCTGTGAGTCAGAACTGATTTGATGGCACCTAACAACACATTGTTTAATATTTTCCCCATAGAATCCTTCACTATTGCAACTCAAGGCTTATTTTTATTGCTTCCGTTCTGTCAGCTTGAGAAATACTGAGCATATTCTTTCCTTTTGGTTTTCTAACTCCATGTCTTTGCACATTTCATTATAATACCTTATTATTGTTAATTTTTCTAGAGCTGCCCTTTGAAATCTTTTGCTTAGCTCTTTTCCTTAATCATTTTATCCAGTCTCTTTTTCTGCTCTATGATCAAGAGCAAGTTTTAGAGTCTCTTCTGACATTCATTTCAGTCTTTTCTTTCTTTTTCTGTTTTTATAATGACCTTTGCTTTCTTCACGTATGATTTCCTTGAAGGATGCGGAAGCCACTCTAGGGGATCATTTTCTGCCTACCACAGGGTTGTTTTCTCTTTTTAATGATTACAAATAAGCTGTGTATCCTAGTTTCTTAGAGCTGCTCTAACAGAAATATCACAATTGGGTGACTTTATGGAATAGAAGTTTATTTTCTCCCAGTTTAAGAGGCTGGACATGGGAATTCAGGGTGCTAGCTCCAGACGAAGGCTTCCTGTTTCTAAGAGCTCTAGGAGGAAGGTTCTTATCTCTTTTCAGTTTCTATTCCTTAGTTCATTGATTGTCGTCATATAAGCTCACATTCTAGTTTGGCCTTTTGTGCTTCCGTGTCTGTGTCCAATGTGTTCTTTTATATCTCAAAAGGGATTGTCTTAAGACTTGTCCTATGCTACATTAACATAAAAAAGAAAAAAAGTGTATTCCCAAATGAAATTATATCCACAAGTGTGTTGTTATTTTGTGTCACACAGTCAGTTCTGAATAACTCCCCCCAGGGTCTCTTAGGCTCTAATCTTTATAGAAACAGATGGCCAAATCTGTTTTTCCTGCTGATTGGCTGGTGGTTTTAAACAACCCATCTTTCAGTTAACAGCTGAGTACTTGACCTTTTTGCTACCAGGGCTCCTTTCACAAGTAGGGGAGTTAGTTGGAAAACATGTATTGGGGGATGGAAGAGCACAATTCAATTCATAACACTTTGTCAATATAAAGTTCAGAATTCACCCAGGTAAAGATCTAGGAATGAAACCCTCAGTTTTTACAATAACTGTACTTTTAACTTAAAAAAAAAAAAAAGAAAACTTACCAAATTGTCTCTGAAACAGTCTGTCCCATTTTGAATTTCCACTAGTAATGTGCAAGAGCTGCTCAGAATCCTCATCGGCCTTTGATATTCTTGGGTTTTAAAATTGTAAAACATTCTAATACACGTGGGTATTATCTGACTGTGGTTTTTAATTTGCATTTTTTTCTATGACTTTTAATGCTAACCATCTTGTTTGTATATATTTACAACACAAGTAATTTATCACATATGTAATTTGCCGATATTTCCTCCCATCCTGTGGGTTGAGTTTCAGTCTTACAATGGTATATTTTGAGAACAAACAGTTCTAATTTGGAGAGTTAGATTAAACAATATTTTTGTTCATGAATAGTGATTTCAATTTCTAAAAACTTTGTTTTTAATAGATTTACCCCACATTTTCGTAATGTAATGGATTTCTCTTATATTTTCTTCAAGGAATTTTGTAATTTAATTTCACATGTTACATTTAGGTCTATGAGCCATTTGAGTTTTTAGATGGTTTTTGTGTTTATGAATTTGATGCAAAGTACATATAAAATTTGTTTCTGTTTAAATATCAAATTGTCCTGGCACCATATTTGAAAGACTGTCTATTCCTTTTCAATTTAATTGCCTTTGTATCTTTGTAAGTATCAATGGAATGTGTCTGTGTGGGTATATTTCTGACTCTTTCCTCTGTGTCAATCCTTTTGAAAATGCTACACTTTCTTGATTACAATATCCTCATAAAAAGTTGAGAAATCCAGTGATTTAAATTGCTTTATTTGTTCTTTTTACAATTTCAGAATTTCAGAATCAGCAGTTCTAGTTCATTTTTCTCTTCATGTAATTTTAGAATTGGCTTGTCAATATCTAGAAAAGAGCTTGTTGGGATTTTGGTTTGCATTGTGCAAGACCTATAGGTCAAACTGAGGTCAAGTGACAGCTGAACAATATTGAATCTTCAAATTTATGAAAATAGTATACCTCTTCATTTACTTTTTATTTTTTAATTGTGTTTTGGTTGAAAATTTAGCATCCAAATTTGTTTCTTATTCAAAAAATTATAAACAAATAGTTTTTTGACATTGATTGCAATTCCTACAGTTTTGTCAGCACTCTCTCTCTTTCTCTTTAAACCTCGAGTTCCCCTCGTTGATTCATCCCAGTTTTCTGTCCTTTTCTACCTCCTCTTCTTTGCCTTTGGGCACATATTGCCCATTAGATCTCCTGTACTTGATTGAAATAAGAAGCACATTCCTCGTATGTGTTATTGTTTGTTTTACAAGGGCTGTCTAATCAGTGGCTGAAAGGCGGACTTCATGAGTGGCTTCAGTTCAGAGTTAGGCAGAGTGTCCAGGAGCCGTAGTCTCAGGGTCCGACCAGTCTCCATCAGACCAGCATGTCTGGTTTCTTAAACTTAAAATTTTATTCTACATTTTTCTCTTGCTGTCTCTTGAACTCACCCTACTGAGATCACTATCAAAGCAGTCAGTCCTGGTAGCTAGGCACTATTTCCTCTTGGCTCAGGCTGGTAAAGCCTGTGGTTCATGTGGTCCATTAGTCCTTTAGACTGACATTTCCCTTGGGTCTTTTGTTTTCTTCATTCTCTTTGCTTCCAATGTGATGAACCTGCTTCTAGTGTGATGAGTCTGATAGACACATTTTAGACAGTTGCTTGTAAGCTTTTAAGATTTCATGTTACTCACCAAAGTAGGATGCGGAACACTTTCTTTATGAACTGTGTTATGCCAATGACTTAGATGTTCCCCAGAACCATGGTCTCCAGCCCTTAGTCCCAGTAACTCAGTTCCTCAAGGTGTTTAGATGTGTCTAGGAAGTTAACATGGCTTTGCCTTTGCCTATATTGTGTGTTCTCTTTCCTGTCACCGAGGTTACCATTTGTCTGCTATCTGGTTAGTGATTTCCCTTCCCTACCCTTTGCTTTACTCATAACAATGTTATTTTTTTTTCCTGTGTGTGAAAATTTTCTTGAGGTTTTGTAATAGTGATCTCTTACAACGTTTGTCCCTTTATGATTGACTCATTTCACTCAACATAATGACTTCCAGATTCATTCATGTTGTGGGATGCTTCACAGGTTCATCATTGTTCTTTATTGTTGAGTAATATTTCATTGTGTGTATCTTCCATAATTTGGTTATACGTCTATCTATTCGTGGACACTTATGCTGTTTCTATATTTTTGCTATTGTGAGTAAGGTTGCAATGAAGATGGGTTTGAATATGCCTATTTGTGTGATGCTTTTATTTCTGTACGGTATATTCCTAGGAGTGGGATTTCTATTTCTTTTGGCTTTTCTATTTCTTGCTCCAGATTATGCCATTTTACTTTCCACTAGCACTGCACAGGAAACCTTCGTAGTGTAGTGGTTACATGCTACATCTGCTAACCAAAAGGTCAGCGTTTCAAATCGGCCAGATGCAACTTGAAAACTCTATGGGGTAGTTCTACTCTGATCTATAGGGTCACTGTGTGTTGGAATCAGCTTGACAGCTGTGGGGATGTGCATGTCTGGAAAGAATGTGAAATCCTGCTTACCCTGACCTTGTCTGTGTTTAGATAGGGACTTGTCTTGAGAATGGCAAAAGCCTGGCAAAAGCCTTTGAGATAAATTATGTCTTGGTAGACTGGAAAACCAGGATGTGCTGAAAACAGCATTTACTGAGACTAGTTAAAGGACTTTCCCTTCTCCCCTCCCTGTGAATGCCTCTTCTTCTTTTGATGTAAGAAACACTGATAAGATGCCTTTTCTTACTTTCTCAGCAGATGCTTGTTTACTTTGCTCAATAAAAGCTGGTGGGTTAAACAAACTGGTGTCAGTCTCTACTCGCAGGAGACTGTCCGTTTTCTGCCCACAGCAAACTAAAAGTTTGTTGTCAGCGTAATTTTTCAACCTCAGCCTTTTACACACATCACACCATAAGTGGTTTCCCATTTCATGCCAGTCCATGGTGTCCCATTTCACACCTGTAAGTGGTATCCCGTCTCACACCTGTAAGTGGTGTCCCGTGTTAATCATACCAATGGTTGGTGTCCCTTGTGAATCGTGCCAAAAGACAGCAGTGGGTAGCAGTAAGAGTTCAAACCTTTCCCAAACCTCGCCAACATTTGTTGCTTTGTGTTTTTTTCTGTTGTTGTTGTTATTAGTGCCCATAATGTTGGGGTAAGATGATGTTTCATTATAGTTTTGATTTGATTTGTCTATTGGCTAATTAACGCAATCATTTTCTCACGTGTCTCTTAGCTGCCTGAATGTCTTCCCTAGTAAAGAGTCCATTCATATCCTTTACCCATTTTTGAAATTGGATTGTTTGTTTGTTACAGAGGTGATGAAACATTCCATAGATTTTAGAAATTAGGCCTTTGTTGGATATGTTGCAGCTCCAAATTTTTCTCACTTTGTAGGTTTTCTTTTTATTTTTTCAGGGAAGTTTTTTGATGAGTATTAGTGTTTAATTTTCAGTAACTCCCAGTTACCTAGTTTAATTTCTTTTATTTGAGCACTGTTAAATATGGTTTGTACTGAATTTATGCTGTGTATTGTCAACTTGATGGTAGTGGGTTTGAGTTTTGGTGATTAGGGCCTCTAACTTGATCCTAACTTTTCTTCCAAGATCTTAATATTTTAGCTTTTATATGTAGGTCTTCATCCATTTTCAGTTAGTTTTGTGTATGATATGAGGAATGGGTCATATTTTGTTTGTTTTTTACTGAGGAACATCTAGTTTTTCCACCATCATTAAGAAAAACAAATAAACACTGTCTATTCCCATTTAAGGGATTTTAGTCCTTTGCCAAAGATCAGGTGACCATAGGTGGATGTATTTACATCTAGTTCATGATTCTGTTCCACTGGTCTATGTGTCTGTCATTGTGTGATTGCCAGGCTGTTTTGATTACTGTAGCTGCGGCTGTATAAGAGTTTCTGAGATCAAGTACTGTGAGGCCTCCTACTTTGTTCTCCTTCTTCAGTAGTGGTTTGCTTATCTAGGATATCTTTTCTTTCAATATAAAGCTGATGATTAGTTTCTCCATCTCCATGAAGACTGTTGTTAGTTTTTGGATCAAGATTGTGTCATATCCTTAAATTGTGTTGGGTAAGATTGACATTTTTACAATGTTGAGTCTTCCTATTCATGAGCATGGTATGCTTTTCTGTTTTTCCAGGTCTCTTTTGGTTTCTCTTTTTTTTTTTCTTTTTTAGTTGTGACTGAGCTAAAGTGTACAGTCCAATTTAAATTTGCATGCCCACCTATCTGCAGCTCCCTCTGCTCTCCTTGCCTGGTAGCAACACACTCCTCCATTCTGTTTTATACATGTCATAACCTCTTAACCTCCTTCCCCTCTGCTCCACCCTCTCCACTCCCCTCTAATAAGAGGCCAGTAGCATGGTGTCATGGATCAAATTGCATCCCCCCAAAAATGTATGTATTGACTTGACTTGGCTACGAGTACCAATATGGTGGCTTTCCTCCCACGTTCTGTGAATCCTGCCTCTGTGATGTTGATGATGGAGAATGGACTATTGTTGTGTTGGTGAGGCAGGACTTCAGTTACAAGCTTGTGGAATATAAGGGAGAGAAGTGAGCCCAGGAAGTTGGGAGCCTCACATCATCAACAGAGCAGCACCAAGAGTATAGCACTTCCTTTGGACCTGAGGTTCCTGTACTGAGATACTCTCCTTGAATTTGGACTCAGCAAACTAGACTGTGATAACTTCTTTGACTGAATGGACTTGAAACTCATAATGAATTTGTGGCTTACTGGACTGTGACAATAAAAGTTTCTCCTTGTGAAGCCTTCCACTTGTGGTATTTTGGGTTGGAGCAGCACCAGGTGACTAAGACAGATGGCATCCTATAGATGCGTGGAACCAGGAAGTGTACACACCATATGGTCTTTTTTTTGTTACTAATTTTTTTTTGATGATTGAGTGAAAGGATGCAATCTGAGTTAAATTTGCATACCTGCCTATCTGCAGCTCTTTCTGTTCTTCTTATCCTGTGACAGCACACTCCTTTCCATTCCTTACATGTCATATCCTTTTAACAATCTCTTGTCCCCCTACCTCTCCACCCTCTCCTCTCCCCTCCATTAAGAGACCAGTAGGACAGCATCCTACAGATGCATAGAACAGTAGAGTGCACACACCATATGGTCACAGTGTGTCCCTGAGTCCAATCCATTCCTGGCCAAAGAGTCAAATTTAGTAATGACTTCTGGTCAGGGGCAGCAACATATCTAGAAGCCACACTCCCAGGGGAAGTCTCAGGCCTTTGGACAATCAGTTATGGTCTTTCAGTGGAGTTCTTGAGGTGCAGCCCTCTTTTTCTTGTGTTGTCACTAGGACTCGACATTGTGTGTCCCATCATGGCTGTCTTTGGTGGTGGCCAGGCACCATTTGGTTCTTCTGGTCACATGTTGATACAGTCACCCATTCAATGGATCCTTCTATCTTCTGGGCTCTTTTTCCTTCATGTCTTTGTTGTACTTGGTGGTCATCTGTTCCAGCCGAGTTGGGAGCATTTGGTGTACCTCAGATTGCAGCTTGCTAGCTTTTAAGACCCCAGATGCCATTCACCAATATGGAGTGTATAGGACTCTCTTAGTAATAGGCTAGTTATGACAATTGGCCTTGAGGTCCCCTGAGAGCATTGTCCCTGAACCCCTGCCACTACTACTCTATCCTTGCAATGTGGGGTTAAGATTGGAAGAGTTTTCAGTGTATGTTGAAGTCCAGTTAAGTTGATCTTGTATCTAATGTGTGCTGTCCCTGCCTTTACCCAACAACATTTCTATCAACTGTCTAATCTATGATCAGCCTTCGCCTTCCCTCCCCTCCCTTGCAGCTGTCAAAGAATCTTTTCTTCTGTAAATAAGTCTGTTTCTAAGTCCTTATAGTAGGGGTCTCATATGTTATTTGTCCTTCTGCCATGGACTGATTACACTCAACGTAAATGTCCTCCAATTGAAACTAGGTTATGAGATACTTCCTAAAATCATCATTGTGCTTTATCATTGCATAGTGTTGCATTGAGTATATATATAGCGCAGTTTGTTTATCCATTCATCTGTTGTTGGGCATCTGGGTTGATTCCATCCTTTTGCTGTTGTGGACTGGGCTACAATAAACATTCATGAGCATATTTGTGTGATTGCCCTTGATTCCGTAGGATGTATTCCAAACAGTGTGATTACTGGATTAAATGGTAGATGTATTTCCAACTTTTTAAGGAAGACTGCTTTCCAAAGGGGTTCATTTTACAATCCCACCTGCAGTGTAGGAGAGTTCCAATTTCTCCACAGCCTCTCCATCATTTGTTGGTTTGTGTTTTTTGGATCACGGACAACCTTGTTGGGCAGAGATGGTATTCCATTGTAGTTTTGACTTGCGTTTCTTTAATAGTTAATGATAATGAGCATTTCCTCATGTGTCTTTTGGTTGCCTGGATGTCCTGTTTAGTGAAGTGTCTGGCCATCTCATTTGCCCACTGGTTAATTGGGTTATTTACCCTGTTCTTGCTGATATTTTGCAGAACCTTGTAGATTATGGAGATCAGACATCAGTCTGACATAGAGTTGTCAAATTTTTTTTTTCTGGTTCTGTAGGTGGTCTTTTAATTCTTTTGATAAAGTCTTTAGATGAGCAAAAGTGTTTGATCTTTTGTAGTTCCTATTTATCGATTTCCTCTTGTGTTGATCATGCTTTGTTTGACAGATTTTGAAGTCTGTCTAAGCTGTGCATTAAGACTTCCATTATTGACCATAATTTTTCTTGCGTGTTCTTTATCGTTTGGGGTTTGATATTTAGGTCTTTTACCCAATTTGAGTTAGTTTTTGTGTAAGGTGTGAGATATGAGTCTTGCTTCAGTTTTTGCAGATAGATATCTAATTTTGCCAACACCATTTGTTAGACACTGTTTTTCCCAGTTTACAATCTTAGGGACATTGTTGAATATCAACTCTTCATAGGATGATGGTGCCATCTCTGGGGTCTCTCTATATGTTGCTTTTTGTACCAGTATCAGGCTATTTTGACTACTGTAGAAGTGTAATACGTTCTAAGATCGAGTAGTGAGAGGCCTTTCAGTGTGTTCTTCTGCTTCACTAGTTCTTTGCTCCTCCAGGGATTCTTCCCTTTCCAAAGTTGGTGATTTGTTTCTCCATTTCATTAAAAAATATCACTGGAATTTGTATTGGATTGCATTGTATATGTAGATCACTTTGAGTAAAATAGACATTTTCACTATGTTAAGCCTTCCTATCCATGAGCAGGGTAGGTTTCTCCATTTATGTAAGTCTCTCTTAGTTTGTAGCAGCAAGTGCTTGTAGTTCTCTTTGTATAGGTCTCTTATTTCTCTAGTTAGATTTACTCCTAGGTATTTTACCTTCTTGGGGGTTATAGTAACTGGCATTGATTAGATTTCTTCTTGAATGTTCTCTTTGTTGGTATAAACGAATCCTGCTGATTTACTCATGTTTATCTTGTATCTTGATTCTTTGCTGAACTGCTCTATCAGTTTTGAGTACTTTACTTATGGATTCTTTAGGATTCACAGCATATACAATCATATCACCTGCAAATAGGGAGATTTTCACTTCTTCTTTGCCAATACGGATGCCCTTTGTTTCTTTGTTTTGTCTATTTGCTCTGGCCCAAACTTCTCGTGCAACGGTGAGCAAAAGTGGTGGATTGGGCATCCTTGTCTAGTTGCCATTCTTAAGGGGAATTCTCTCAGTCTCTCTCCATTCAAGAAGATGTAGGTCATTGGCTTTGCATAGATGCCACTTGTTGGTGTGTTGAGGAATTACTTTCTATTCCTATTTTGTTGAGAGTTTTTAGCATGACTGGGAGTTGCACTTTATTAAATGTCTTTTCTGCATCAATTGACTAAAGCAGGTGATTCTTATCTTTCGTGTTATTTATGTCATTGATCACATTAATTGTTTTTCTGATGCTCAACCAGCATTGCATCCCAAATGTGAATCTTACTTGATTGTGATGAATTTTTATTTATGTTGTTGAGTTCTATTGGCAAGGATTTTGTTGAAGATTTTTGCATCTAGGTTCTTGAGTGATGTTGGTCTGTGGTTCTCCTTTGTTGGATCTTTCCCGGGCTTTGGTATCAGGGTTATGCTGGCTTCGTAGAACGAAGTTGGGAATATTCCATCCCTCTCTATGCTGTGAAATATTCTCAATAGTATTGGAGTTAACTCTCCTAAAAGCTCGATAGAGTTCTGCAGTGAAGCCATCTGGGCCAGGGCTTTTCTTGGTAGGTAGTTTT
The DNA here is from genome assembly GCA_000152225.2 of Procavia capensis. Taxonomy (NCBI): domain Eukaryota; kingdom Metazoa; phylum Chordata; class Mammalia; order Hyracoidea; family Procaviidae; genus Procavia; species Procavia capensis. Next base: position 26,416 of record KN682165.1, on the reverse strand, counting down.
TGGATGACTTTTTCAATCTCTTCCTTTGTGATGTGTTTATTAAGCTGTTATATTTATTCTTGTGATAATTTTGGTAGGTGATAGGAATCTTCGAATTTGTCCATTTACTCTATGCTTTCAAATCTGTTAGAGTATAGTCTTTTGTAGTATTCTGTAATGATATTTTGATTTCTGTTGGATCAGTTGTGAAATCTCCCATCTCATTTCTTATTTGGGTTATTTGTTTCCTTTCCTGTTTTTCTTTAGTCAGTTTAGCCAATAGTTTGTCAATTTTGTTGATCTTGTCAAAAAAAAACAGCTTTAGGTATTATCAATTTTTCCAATTGTTCTTTTATTCTCTGATTCACTTAGTTTTGTACTGATCTATATTATTTGTTTTCCTCTGGTGCCTGAGGGGTTCTTTTTTTACTCTCTACTTGTTCAAGCTGTACGGTTAATTCTTTCATTTGGATCCTTTCTTCTTCCCTGATGCGTGCATTTATAAACTGACCTCTGCATGCTGCTTTGGCTGCGTCCTATAGGTTCTCATAGGAACTGTTCTCATTCTCATTGGAATCCAGAGATTTCTTTTTTATGATTGAATATATACAATCCCATATAAATTCACATGCTCTTCTAAAAGCAGCTCCCACTGCTCTCCCTGCCCGCTGACAATACACTCCTCCTCTCTGCTCCATACATGTCCTATCCTCCCAACAGTCTCCTATCCCCTCTTCTCTACCCACTCCCCTTCCTCCAGCAAGAGGTCAGCAGGATGACATCCTGTAGATGCATAGAACCATAAAATTCCCACAAAATATGGTCACTCTGTGTCACCATGTCCAATCCATTGCTGTCCAAAAAGTTGACCTTTATTATGATTTATGGACAGGGGCAGCATCAGGGCCAGGGGCCATGCTCCCAGGGGAACCCCAAAGCCCCTGGACCATCAATTGTGGTCTTTTATTAGCGATCTCAGGGTACACCCTATTTATTGTCTTGTTGCCAGTGAGACTCAGCTCTGTGAGCTCCATCATAGCTATCATTGGTGGTGGCCAGGCACCATCCAGTTCTTCTGGTAACAAATCGAAATAGAGACCCACTTGTGTGGGTCCTTCTGTCTTCTGGAATCTCTTTTCCCCATGTCGTACTTGTCCTCGGCGATCATCCATTCCTGCTGAGTTGGGACCATTTGCTCTACCCTCCGACGGTAGCTTGAAAGCTTGTAAGACCCCAGACACCATTCACTGATGGGGTTGCAGGTAGTCCTCATTAGCAAAACACTAGCTATGCCAACTGGCCTCGATTTCACCTGAGAGTATGGTCCCCGGCCCCCGACATCAGCTACTCTGTCCTTGCAATATTGGGTTAAGATGGGAGGAGTACTCAAATTGTGTTGAAGTCCAGTTATTATTGATCTTCTTTCTAACATGTACTGTCACCAATTTCACACAACCAAATTTCTATTGACTAATCTAAACACTGCTTCCCTCTCCCTTCCTCCCTCCCCACGCTTGCAGCCATCAAAGAGTGTTTCTTCTACGCATAAGTCCATTTTTAAGTTCTTATCGTACAGGTCTCATAAAATTTTTGTCCTTTTGCCGCTGGCTACTTTCACTTAGCATACTGTCCTCCAGTTGAAACCAGGTTAAGAAATGTTTTGTGCTGTTATCATTATTCTTTATCATTGCAAGGTGTTCCATTGAGTGTATGTACCATAGTTTACCTATCCACTCCTCTGTTGTTGGGCTTCTGGGTTGATTCCATCTTTTTGCTATTATGGACTGTGCCGTGATGAACATTCATGTGCATGTATCAGTTGGGGTGAATAGCCTTGATTCTTCAGGATATATTCCAAGCAGTGGAATTACTCTGTCAAATGGTATATCTATTTCCATTTTTTTTAAGGGAGGACCAGGCTGCTTTCCAAAGAGGTTGCACCATTTTACAATCCCACCAACAGTGTAAGAGAGTCCCAGTCTCCCCACGGCCTCTCCAGCATTTGTTGTTTTGCCTTTTTTGGACCATGGCCTACCTTGTTGGGTTGAGATTGTATCTCATTGCTGTTTTGATTTGAATTTCTTTAATAGCTAATGATTGTGAGCATGTCCACGTGTGTTTTGTGGCTGCCTGGTTCTCCTCTTTAGAGAAGTATCTGTTCATATCCTTGGTCCATCACTTAATTGGATGACTTATCTTTTCCTTACTGATATTTTGTAGTACCTTACAGATTATGGAGAGCAGACGTTGGTCTGACACAAAGTTGCCAAATATTTTTTTCCCATTCTGTTGGTGGCCTTTTAATTCTATTAATAAAGTTTGGATGAGCAAATGTGATTGATTCTTAGTAGTTCCCACTTATCTATTTTCTCTTCTAATGATTACGGTTTGTGTGACAGATTTTGAAGTCTATCTATGTTGTGTATTAAACCTTCTATTGTTGGTCCTACTTTCTCTTGGATAAGCTTTAATGTTTTAGATTTTATATTTAGGTCTTTTATCCAGTTTGAGTTGATTTTTGTATAAGGTGTAAAATGTGGGTCTTGTTTTAATTTAGTGCAGATGGATATCCAATTTTGCCAGCACCATTTGTTGAAGAGATTGTTTTTACTCTAGTTTAATGCCTTAGGGCCTTTGTCAAAGATCAACTGTTCATACGCAGATGGTGTCATTTCTGGGGTCTCAATTCTGTTCCACTGACTTGTCTGTTTTTGTACCAGTACCAGGCTGTTTTGACTACTGTGGCAGTGTAATAGGCTCTAAGGTCAGGTCAGAGGCCTCCCAGTATGTTCTTCTTCTATAGTAATGGTTTACTTATCTGGGGCTTCTTCCCTTTCCAGACAAAGTTGGTGATTTGTTCCTCTATCTCATTAAGAAATGTCCCTGGAACTTGTATTGGCATTGCATTATATAAATAGATTGTTTGGGGTAAAATAGACATTTTCACAATGTTAAGTCTTCCTATCTATGAGTAGGGTAGGTTTTTCCATTTATGTAAGTCTCTCTTAGTTTCTTGAAGTACGGGTTTGTAGTTCTCTTTGTAAAGGTCTGTTACTTTCTCTGGTTAAATTTATTGCTAGGTACTTTATCATCTTAGGGGCTATAGTAAATGGTATTGACTTGGTGATTTCTGCCTTAATAGTCTCATCGTTGGTATAAAGGAATCCTACTGATTTACTTATGTTTATCTTGTATCTTGAGACTTTGCCGAACTGTTCTATGTGTTTCAGTAGTTTCTTTAAGGATTCTACAGGATTCTCTGCATATACAATCATATCATCCGCAAATAGGGAGATTTTTAGTTCTTTGTTGATGCAGATGCCCTTTAGTCCTTGGTCTTGTCTAATTGCTCTGGCTAGAACTTCTAGTACAATGTTGAATAGGAGAGGTGAGAGTGGGCATCCTTGTTTAGTTCATGTTCTCAAGGGAAACTGTTTCAGTCTCTCTCCATTCAGGATGACACAGGCAGTTGACTTTGTATAAATAGCCCTTATTGCATTGAGGAATTTGCCCTCTATTCTGATTTTGCTGAGATTTTTTAGCATGAATGGGTGTTGGACTTTATCAAATGCCTTTTCTGCATTAGTATACAAAGTCAGGTGATTCTTATCTTTTGTGCTATTTATGTAGTTGATCACATTAACTGTTTTTCTGAAGCTGAACCAGCCTTGCATCCCTGGTACGAATCCAACTTGATCATGATGGATTAGTTTTTTGATCTGCTGTTGTATTCTATTGGCAAGAATTTTGTTGAAGATTTTTTCATCTAGATTCATGAGTGATATTGGTCTGTAGTTCCCCTTATTTGTTGGGTCTTTCCCTGGCTTTGGTATCATGGTTATGCTGGCTTCATAGAATGAATTTGGGAGTATTCCATCCCTTTCTATCTTGTGAAATAGTCTTAGTAGTATTGGAGATAACACTTCTCTAAAAATTGGTAGAATGCTGCAGTGAACCCACCTGGGCCTGACCTTTTTTTTTTGGCTGGCATTTTTTGATAACTTTTCAATCTGTTCCTTTGTGATGGATTTGCTAAGTTGTTCTGCTTCACCTTGTGATAATTTGAGTAGGTGATATGAATCAAGGAATTTGTCCATTTCCTCTGGATTTTCAAATTTGTTAGAATACAGTCTTTCATAGTATTCAGCTATGATACTTCTGATTTCTGCTGAATCTGTTGTGACAACTCCCCTCTCATTTCTTATTTGGTTTATTGGTTTCCTTTCCTGTTTTTCTTTAGTAAGTTTAGCCAATGGTTTGTCAATTTTGTTGATCTTTTCAAAAAACTAGCTTTTGATTTTTTCAATTTTTTTTCAGTTGTTCTTCTATTCTCTAATTCATTTTGTTCTCCTCTAATCTTTATGATCTGTTTTCTTCAGGTGCCTGAGGGGTTCCTCTGTTGTTCTCTCTCTACTTGTTCAAGCTGTAGAGTCAGTTCTTTGATTTGGTTTCTTTCTTTCTTCCAGATGTGTGCATTTATGGAAATAAACTGACATCTGAGCACTGCTTTGGCTGTATCCCATAGCTTCTGGTAGGAAGTGTTTTTATTTTCATTTGAATCCATAAGTTTCTTGATTTCATCCTTGATTTCTTCTATAACCCATGGTTTTTTTTAACAGGGTGTTGTTCAGTTTCCATGAGTTCCACTTTGTATCTATGTTTTTTTCTGCTACTGATTTTGACTTTTATGGCTTTATGATCTGAGAAGATGCTTTGCGTTAATTCAGTGGTATGGATTTAGTAGAGAATTGCTTTATGTCCTAATCATAGTCTATTCTGGAGAATGTTCCACATGTACTAGAGAAGAAGGTTTAGCTGTCTGCTGATAGATAGAAAGTTCAGCATATGTAGATGAGGTGTAGTTAGTTAATTGTGGCAATAAGACCTCCTTCGTCTTTATTGAGCTTTTCTCTAGATGATCTGTCCAGTATTCAGAGTGGAGTGTTGAAATCTCCTGCTATTATTGTGGGGTGATCTATCCCCTTTTTGAGTGTATTCAGTGTTTCTTTGACATATTTAGGTGCTCTAATATTAGGTACATATTTAAGATTGTTAATTCCTGCTTGTGTATTGAGCCTTTCAGCAATAAATAGTGTCCGTCCTTATCCACAGTGGTGGATTTTACATTAAAATCAATTTTATCTGAGATTAGAATTGCCACACCTGCTCTTCTTTGTTCATTGTTAGCTTGATATATATTCTTCCATCCATTGATTTTCAGTTTGGTCCTATCTTTAAGTCTACGGTGAGTTTCTTGTAGGCAACATATGGATGGGTCATGTCTTTTGATCCAAGATGCCACTCGATGTCTCTTTACTGGAGCATTCAGTCCATTCACATTCAATGTAATTATTGATAGGTAGGTGTTCTGTGCTGCCATTATGAAATGTTTATTTTTGTGTTGATGTTTTCTCTGTTCTTATTAATCTGTTTTTTGGCCTCTGCTTTGACATTTAATTCTTCACTTTTTTCAGGGTTGGTTTTGTGGTTGTTGAGACTCCTGTACTACATTTCTTAATACAGCATGTTGCTTTTTTATTGTGCTTTATGGCTGCCCCTATGATCCCACTTACTAAACTATATATAAACCCAATTCTGCTTGCTACCAGTCTTGTCAACTTCCTCTCCATCTGGGAGGACTGTAATGACTATAGTACATCCCTCTTTTTAATAGAATGATATAGTTTACATGATATAATAACTAGATTGTTTCTTTCACTATTCCAGCTTTGATTGTGTTTGGAGCCTTCCCTAACTGAGTAGGATTCTGGATAATGTGTCCTTCTAAAATATAAAGCTAGCTGTTTTGTTCTTCCAAGCTAAGAGATTCTTTCAGTATTTCTTGTAGCTTTGGTTTCATTTTTACAAAGTCTCTGAGTTTCGGTTTACCTGCAAATGTCTTCATTTCATTTTGATATTTGAAAGATTGTTTTGCAGGATATATAATTCTTGGTTGGAAGTTCTTCTCCTTCAAGGCTTTGAATGTGTCATGCCACTGTCTCCATGCCAGCATCGTTCCTGCTAGGAAATCTGACAAAATCTACAGGGTTTCCCTCTGAATGTTAGCTTTGCTTTGAGTCTTGCTGCCTTTAAGAGTTTCTGCTTATGTATCATTTTGTTGAGCTTAATTGTAATATGTCTTGGAGTCTTTCCATTGAGATCTATATTGAGTGGTGTTTGTTTCGTATCTTGGATATCTATGTTATCTTCTTTCATAATCTCTGGGAAGTTTTCTGTCAGCAGCTCAGCAACAATACTCCCTATGTTCTCTGGTGTCTCGCCCCATTCAGGAGCTCCAATTAATCATAGATAGTTCTTAATAGAGTCCCACATGCTTCTGAATCCTTTTCATTTTTCTTGTTTCTTATTTCTTCTCATAGATGCTGGAGTCAGTGGTTTGTCTTCCAAATCAGAAATTCTCTTTTCCATTTGTTCCATTCTGTTTTCTTCGCTTCAAATTAAGTTTCTATGTCTTTGATTTTGTTCTTGATCTGTTGGATTTTGGAGTGCTGGTGTTCCATCAGTGTGAACAGCTTGCTTAATTTTTAATTTTGCACTGCTGCATTTCGTATAAGGTCTAGGAAGTTTCTATATATAATCCTTTTGTATTCACCTTCTGATAGTTTCAGAAAAGCTTCTTCATCTGGGATGTGCTGAGGTGGTTTCTTTTGGGCGCCTTCTGATGCCATGGGTGATTTCTGGGTTACCCTCTTCTCCAAAATTTGTTGCTTTTTAGGCTTCATGTGGGTCAATAGAGGCTGGGAGAGATGCTGTGAAGATGGACCACAGTTGTTTCTCTAGGCCGTCTTAAAATGAGAAGTAAGTCAGTCAGGTTTTCAGGTGTATATGTCCCTCTTCCCAGCTGGCAAAGTAAGCACCTCTATACTGAAACCCAGATGTTATAAACTAGCTCAAAATAAAGAAAGGTTACTGGCCTGCTGACCTCTGCTGTCAGGCCTAAGCTGTAGGCAATACTGTGTAGAATTCTGCTTTTCTGCTGGAAAAGCAGTCTTTTCTGGGTAGGCACTGCCTCCCAGCGAAACAAGATGGTGTCCTGCACAAGCTCGATAGCTGGCTGGGACCAGGCTCCTGTTGGAAAGAGAGAACAAGAGTGCCGAAATACCCAGAGTCCAGAGCCTCCACCACTGGGCCCCAGCTCCAGGTGACACTATGAAAATCACCACCTCCCTGCTGGAAAAGCACTCTCCCCCTACAGGCACCACCTGCAAGCCTAGGAACCAAGTCAGGCCGGGGCCTCTGCCTCTGCTTCTCTGTTTCCCAGTGGATAAATGTGGCATCCCACACAAGCACATCTGTACATCTACCAGATGGTGGAGGCAGAAAGACAGGCCAGAGGAGATGAGGCATATAGAGTCCAAAGCCAGGCTCTCAGAACATGGCAGTTACGCTTGCTGGTCCCACCAGCAGTGTGTCCGAGACCAGCAGCTAGTCAAGTCACAGCTCTACCTACCAACTAAGACAGAAGGAAAAAAAATAAAAATGGTGAGTTACCTTTGGTTTGGGCAAGCCTGTGCTCGCCGAAACTGGGGTCAGTGAAGGGGAGGGGGTTCTGCATTCAGTGGTATGAAGTCCAAATTAACAGCCCTATGCTGCATCCCAGTGCTCACTAGGTATCCAGAGGCTCTGTTTAATTATCATTTCAGGTCTTGGTTTCCAGAGGGATTTAAGGAGACATGCGTGTAATCTACCCTACTAACTCCACCCTTCATGAAAGACATCAAAGATATGAGGAAAATATGAGCCCAGGAGACAAAAGGGACCACCTGATTGACAGACTATATCAGCATGGGACTAGAAGAACTACAGGGTGCCTAGACACCACCAATGACTGCCCTGACAGGGAACACAGCATATACTCCCTGACATGGTAGGAGAAAAATAGAGCTGCAAATCTAGAACTCTGTTAAGAAAACAAACTTGGTAGTCCGACATCCCAGATGGTTCCGTAAGAACATGGCCCTTGGACTGCCTGCTAGCTCAGAGCTGAAACCAGTACCTAAACCAGCTTTCCAGACAAAGATTGTACTGGACTATAAGACATGGAATGAAGCTGATAAGTGTGTGATGCTTTACTTAAATATAAACATGGGGTTGTCAGAGCATCTCCTGTCCAAAGGTGAGATGAGAGGGTAGAGTCAAGGGGGAGGACAGGATTTAGTTAAATGAATATGGGAAGTACAGGGTGGAAAGGAGGAGTGTGCTGTTCGAGGGTGAGGAGAGCAGCTAGAGTAGTATAGTGCTATGTGTGCATAGTTCTGTATGTGAAGTAGACTTGGACTGGAAACTTTCACTTAAAACACTATAAAAAAATTTAAACAATAAAATGAAATCTTTGACCACTTCAAATTTTTCTCCATTTGTTGTGATGATGCTTGTCCCACTTAGAATTTTTGTTTTCTTTTTGTTAAGGTTCAATGCATACTGAACTCTGTAGTATTTCACCTCCATCAGTAAGTGCTTCAAGCTGTTTTCACTTCCAGCAAGACAGGTATCTGCAAATCCCAAATTGTTACTGAGTCTTCCTCCAACTGAGTTCTTCATCATACAGTCAAGCTTCTCAGGTTGTTTGCTCAGCATACAGATTGAATAAGCATGGTGAAAGGATACAACACTCACACACATCTTTTCCTAATTTTAAGTCACTTAGTATCCACTTGTTCTGCTCTAACAACTACCTCTTCATCTATGCAAAGCTTCCTCATGAGTACAGTGCAGTGTTATAGACTACTCATTCTTTACAATATTATCTTCAGTTAGTTATTGTCAACAAAGTCAAATACCTTTGCATAGTCAATAAAACACATCTTTCTGGTACTCTGCTTTCAGCCAAAAGCCATCTGACATCAGTAATGTTATCCATGACTCCCAAATCCTTTTTTGAATCTAGCATGAATTTCTGACAGTTCTCTGTTGATGTATTACTACAATTCATTTTGAATAATCCTTAGTAAAATCTCATTTGTGTGTGATATTGTTGAATAATTTCTGGATTCTGTTGCATCACAATTCCTTGGAATGGGCACAAATATTGATATCTTCCAGTTGGTTGCCAAATTTCTTGAAATAAACCACTGAACACATCTAGGGTTGAATTTGTTCACTTAAATATCTCTTTGTCAGTTGGTTCTTGGCAAGGATAGTAAAGTCATTCAATGGAATTAAGAATCGTCTTTTCAAAACATGGTGATTAAACAATCAGATAAGCATTTTCAAACTAATATCTTCATTTGCAAAAATTAGCTCAAAATTGATCATACTGATAAAACTCAATTCTTAGGAAAACAATGTAGGAACCAGTCTTCATGACCTTGGTTTTGCAAGGGATTCTTACAGATGACACTGAAATGCAGACTTAAAAGCAAAAAAATATATGTACACTGGATTTTATCAAAATTTAAAGCCTTTGAACATCAATGGTCACTATCAAAATTTGGGGGAAAATGTCTACAAAGAAGAAAAAATATTTTCCAATTATACATCTGATAAGGCACTTATATCCAGAATATATTTTAAAAACAAAACAAAAAGAAGCACAACTGAACAACAAAAAGTCAACTTGTTTAAAAAATGGGCAAAGAACTTGATTAGACATTCCTCCAAATAAGATATGTAAGTGATCAATAATCACATGAAAATATTCTTGACTTCTTTAGTCATCAGGGAAATGCATGTCAAAAGCACAATGAACAATCATTTCACATCTACTCAAAAAAATCAACTCTTTGATTTTAGTGAATTTTGACTCATGGACACCCCATGTACTGTAGAGTAGAACTGGCTGTCTTGGATGTAACATTTACAGAAGCAGATCATCGGGCCTTTATTTTGTGTGTTTTTGGATAAGTGTAAATAGCCAAAATTTATGTTAGCATACAGTTGCAAGCTACTAGAATGTCCTTAATTTAAAAAAGAAAAAGAACACTAAAGCCAGCAATATTATTTCCATTGTATTTGAAAAGTAACTCCATTTCTGAGGTACTCAGTAGTTTTCTATAGTACTAAGTCAACAAAGGTTGACATTTTAACTATTTCTATTGCTTTAAAGGACGTACTCTTCAATTATACAATATTAGCAAACTAGGCTTAAATGAATAAAAGTTAATTCATTTCTTAGTTTTATCTTGTCGTTATTAAAAGATGAAGCATATTCATACAAAATTTGTCCGTAAAAATGTGTCTGAAGGATGTCTCAAAATTATACCCGTGTGAGTTCAAGTTAGGACGATGACTATTTCAAGATGTCACTCTCCTGCTACCCACATGTGCCCCATTTTTAGGTCATGTGTGTATTTGATGGCAAACCCATTTAATTTCTGTGTGTTAGGTAAAAAAATCATAACATGTCAAATCATAACTGTACCATATTTTGTATATCCTAAGTCAAATTAATAAAACATTTGCAAATATTTTTAACATATTTTCAAATTTTTTTGAGAATGTAAGTGCTTCAGGATATCCACCCTGATTGCCCAGATGGTAAACATGAAGAAGGATATCCTATAATTAAGGATTGAAATTGAGTATGATACACTGCATGAATAACTAAAATTACAGAAACTGAAGAGAGTTTTTTTTCCTTCTTTCTTGTGATTAAGTAAAAGTATAAGAGATTTCTTTTTTCCTGACTCAGTTTAAATCTCTTCTGTGACTGCAGAAATCAAACAATGCTTTCATTCCAAGAGATGGGTTTGGCTAAGGAGAGAATACCTGCAAGCAAGTTCATTATATGTAGGAATAAGTTTTAGAAGGAAGTTCAAATAGTGATACAGAATACTCCATTTACACCAAAAATTGCAACACCATCCTTGAAATGTTTCCTCACTTTTCCTTTTCTAAACTAAATGCAAAATTTCATTTCAAATTTTTCATCTCTTGAGGTGTTGCGTCTGAGCAGTGACTGATGAATTCTGAAATGACATTGACCAAATAGGATAGAGGTTTGTGTAGCCCTTATCAAATATTGTCATAGACTGATGAGAGATAGTGTTATGCAATGGAAAGATGAAGTAGTCTACTTCTGATTACAACTTTCATTAGCTTTGGTAATATATCTATCTTTCTTAACTTCTTAAAATTTCGGTTTCTTGACAGCCAGTTATATACCAGCTATTTATTGTCAAAATAATGCTGTGTAAAAATCATAAAAGACTGGTATTGTACATAAGTAAAGTTTTTTTTATTTGGCTCATTCGTTTTTGGGCCAGCTGGGCAGTTCCACAGAGCTAAGCTGGTGCACAGGTGATCACCTATACATCTGTGGTCTGCTTTTGGGTCAGATGTAGGTTGACGTGAGTACATGTGGCTGAGAAGTGTCAGAAGTCCAAGGCCTCCACCAGGATGACTAAACTGACTTGGTTTTGCCCCATGGAGTCTTCCTTCTTCCAGAGTCTATTCAGGCATGCTCTCTTCATGTTTAGAGGCAGGGTCCCAGAGAGTGGAAATAGGAAAAGCCCCTTGAACATAATAAATGCCATTTCCACCACATATTGACCAAATAAGCAACAAGTTTATCCAAAAATCAAGGTATTGAGAAACAGGATTTACAACTCTTCAGGAGGATCTGCACACAGAAAGTATGAGGTCTAACAAGTGATTTGAGACAATTTTTGTTATTGAACTATTGTCCCAAGAATAATGAGGGGAATGGTAGTGCTAAATAGTAGCTAGGGAATAACAGAGGTAGATTGTTTTAGATTGCTCTACAAAGAGTACTTCTGAGGGAAAAATAAGAGACATAACGTGGACTAGCAGTGAAAAACAAGTAGAAAACCTATTCTAAATTCTGGTGGTGTTGAGTACCATCAAGCATGTTCCAGTTCATAGAGATCTTATGTGCAATAGAATGAAACACCGTCGGGTCCTGCACCATCCTCATGATTATTATGCTTGAGGCCATTTTTCCATTCAATTTCTAGGACATTTCAGAGTATAAGTTTTTAAACAAAACACAAAACAAAAGCATCCAGCACTTGGGAGAGCTAGTCTATGGTACCCTCAAGGGACAGAATTCAGTTAGAACAGAAGATACAGAGACATAAAAGTCTTGATTCGATTAAAAAAATCTGATTCCTAAAGAGGAATGAGAATACTAATGTATAAAAAGAAAGAAATTCTAAATTCTATCCCAGAGGAATTCTTTTGAAATCTTATAAATGAATTATAAACTGTATAAAGACTAATAAATATGAAAGAATTGGTAAGAACTAAGGGGGAAAAGATTTTACTCACAACTTGAGTCACAACATTATTTTTCCTCTTACTCAAACATGAAGTTTGACTCAGAAATGCTAAGCCACCATATTTTATTATACTTTGCAAGCGGCGAAGTCAGTAAGTGCGAAATTTAAAAACTATGCTCATTTTGCCACATCGTAATTTTTAGTGGAAATATCTAATGAACCTTGATAATAAATAGGAGTTTTCTTTCCTAGAAGCTTGGAGTTATTGGCATGGAAAACAAAGTGGTTTAAAGATTAGGGGTGTCCCTCTGGAACATAAAATGAGTTTTACCTGCTTATTTTCAAGTACACAAAGCATAAGGAAAAAATACATAAAGCCTCATTTTTATGTGACAACTGATGACTATTCAGCCAGTGGATGAAGCAATTGTTTCTTTGCAGGATATATCTCTAATAGTACACTCTGCACCCAAAAGAAGGGCAAGGTAATTATTTAAATATTGACTGTGAATCACAATGTAACGTAAACACCAAGAGTGCAGCTGGAGGTAAAGATTTTATACACTTAAGAAATATTAAGAGGTAAGAAATTGAGCTGTGTGTGGTAAATATATTTTGCTAGAGAATTCATTTCATTACCACGCATTCTAGAGGAAACACAACATGTCAAGGTTTGTAAAGCAAACATTGTAGAGTTGTTTTAGAAGGGAAAAGTAGAGAAAGAAAATGTACTAGGAGGTGGTAATGTAAGTCTGTCAAACAATAGCTTTTTTTCAATAAGCTGAAGATTCAGATAGTCATAATTAAGATTCATCTGTGAGCTGGAGAATCATAGGAAAACACTAGTCTGAGTAAGGCAGGGACATTTAATTCCTGGAGATTAATGTGAGTTTGCCTGTGATACATCTCAAGATTTAAGAGTAGATAGATAGATGATAGATAGATACATAGGCAGACAGAGAGAGAGAGAGATAGTAGATCGGTAAATAGACCAGGTAGGTGGAGAGATATATAGGTCTGACTATTAAGTCCACAAACTTAGTTGTTCTAAGTGCTACATAACTCATTGCTGAATATCACTACTGACACCTTCAAAGTACTCTCCTTGGGAAGCTATGCATTGATGCCAGCACAGTCCTCTTTTCAAAACAATTTCGGAACTCTTTCTGGAATGGCCATTGCTCAGACAGCAAGATACCACAGTATGATCTATTGGCATAAGTGTGATAGAGTGAAGAATAGTATAAAACACATTGTCCTTGAGTCAGCTGTGACTCATAGCAACCTTATGGAATGAAAAATATTAAAGAAAAAAATTAAACCCATTGCTGTTGAGTTGATTTCCACTCGTAGCGACTTTATCAGACAGAATCTTCAAGGAGTTGCTGGTGGATTCAGGTGGCCATAGCTCTTAACCCCATGTCACTAGGTTTTCTAGAGTGAGGATTTAAAAGATAATAGTAATAATCTGAGCTGTCAAGTGAATTCTAACTCAGAGTGAACCTACAGGACAGAGTAGAAATGCCTCACAGACTTTCCAAGGCGTATCTGGTAGATTTGAACTGCCAACATTTTGGTTAGCAGCCATTGCACCTAACAACTTCTCCATCAGAGTGAAGAAGAGGCAGAACCAATTAACCTTGTTGCATGAAAACTATATTCTTTGACAGTTTCAGTAAGGCCTGAATGTGCACATAACTAGAGAGAATACTTAACGATCAGTATGTTTACTGGTCACATACATCATTCAATAAGATATACAGACAAAAAAAACAAACGCTATCAAGGATAGGTCAATATATGGATAAAAAAATAGTTGGGAGGACATGAAATACAAAACAATAGCAATATTGTTAGATATCTTACAATAAATATTCCTTGTGTTATATTGTTCTTATTCTGTGATGTATAATCAGTTCCTAGGAAAATACCTGGCACATAGTAGATTAGAATAAATATATATTGAATAAATGAAATGTGCCCTATATACTAGAGGAATAGATTAGAGGAATATTAATATGTTAGAGAAGTAAAAATTTATCAAGGTGTATTAATGATTTAAAGGTGAAATATTTGCCTTGTATCTTCCTAAGTTTTGCAAAAGCCATTGGGCACTTCTTGTCTTCCAGTAGACTCTGGTAGAGGCAAGCATATACGCAAATTTTGTCTGTGTTTTAGATCACTTCATCTTTTATTTCAACATGCACAGTAGTTTAACCAGTTTTTCTGACTTGAGTCTTACTCCTTTCCATCCATTCTCCATTAACTGGTCAGTTCTCAACAAGTGGAATGATCTTTCAACATAACATTAGCCTTGTTATCCTTGTTTAAAAGCCATTTCATTTTCTCCTCAAATGTCTTCAGAGTAATATTCAGACTACATAGATTGGCACAGAGTTACTTTTGTTTTGATCTCTTCTTGAATCTCTAATCTTAATTATTCTATAATTCCACAGAATACAGCAAACTAAGATATTTACAGTTAGCTAATTCATGTATTTTTAGGCTGTCTGCACACTCTTTCTTGCACACTATTTCTACCTTCATTGTCTAATTTTTCCTCTCATTGTTGAAACATAAGTTTTTCATAAAGTTACTTTAATGCTCTATGTATGTTCCTCCAAAGGACCTTGCTGCAACCTCAGTAGATCCTAGAATCTCATGCAGTTCAGTCCTAGTTCAAAATCTCATTCAAGGAAATACAGTCTAGAAACGTTATTCAGGTCTCTGCTCAAAACCTGCATGATCCTCTATACATTACAGCATTCTCTCCCTCACTTATGGTACTAACACTTTGATGTATTTCCATCTTAACATTTTTATCAATCTAGCACATTATTTATCTTCCCATAAGACCAAGGTCTTTGAATACTTGGTTTACTGCTGTATCCTCCTTCACTTGAAAGATACCTATCATAAAGGATGGATTTAATCAGTATTTGGTGAACACATGAATTAACATGGAATTTGATAAGATGGTGGAGTAGTAAGAGGCTTCCTCTGACCCCTCTGATAAAAACGACCCCAAAGAACAAATAAATCCATTACATAGGACAACCTAGGAGCTCAAAAGATCAAAGGGAGAGTTGAGAAATCAGACTTGACAATAGGGAAGGGAGTATAGGATATACCAGACCTGACACACCTAGAAATGACTGCTGTCAATGTGGTAAGATGTGCGTGGTCGTTACAGGGTATCTTCCCCAGCAGGAGAAACTTAACAGAGAATCCACTTGTGCCTCTGGAACAAGGGAGGAACAGCATGAGATTGAAAATTGCTAAGTCTTTGTGTGTAACCTCCTGCACATGCTAGAGTCTGTATCTTTCCCTCAGGATATACCTTTCTCCTTTCTCCCAGTGCTTCCCCTCACTTCTCTGTACTATGAAGGCTCTGGAGTCTAATGCCATTAACTGATCCATATGTAGGACTCCTTAAGCTGCCCTAAACTCTTCCCTAAGACTCAGAGAGTGAAGAATTTAACAAATAGGGGAAGCAAGAGAAATATGCTGACGCCTGTAAACCAGAAATTCAGAACAGAAACTATTCCTTCCTTCAACTAGATTCAGATGAGTGTATACACTATCCTCACAGACACTCAGAGATGGCTGTTAACCCTTTTGCTTTCTCACTATCTACAGTCAGA
Organism: Procavia capensis; assembly: GCA_000152225.2. Taxonomy (NCBI): domain Eukaryota; kingdom Metazoa; phylum Chordata; class Mammalia; order Hyracoidea; family Procaviidae; genus Procavia; species Procavia capensis. Next base: position 10,593 of record KN682165.1, on the reverse strand, counting down.
CATTTGTGCCTGCAGCAGTCACACCTGCAAATCTAGGGCAGTAGGTGAAAGCTTGCATCACACACTTAGTGACTGACAATCTGGACATCTAAGCAGAATCCAGTGTATCTGGTAACAGCTCTAACTACCTGGTGACAGGTTGTTAGAGCTTCTGAAGCACCAATAAACTAGCACACATGACCAACCTATCTGAGCATTTCAGAAAAAAACAAAACAAGAAGCTACAACACAGTAAGCAAACATAGAATAAATAAATTTGACAACTTGCTGATGGCTTAGAAAGAAGAGTCCATAGGACATCTATTAGATAGGTAGACCACAATGGCTTCAAAAAAGTACCAAAACAAAGATTTGAATTTTCCAGAGGAAGAGGATTTCCTGGAAATATCAGAGGTAGAATACAGAAGATAAATATTTGGGACTCTTCAAGAGATAAGGAAGGTACTGAGGAAAAATTTGGCAAAGTGTAATCAAAAACTGAAAAGGCTGCAAGAAAGCATAGAGTGGCAATAATTAGAAATTCAGAAAATTAATGATAAAGTTACAGAATTAGACAACTCAATAGAAAGACAAAGGAGCAGAACTGACACAATGGAAGGCTGAATCAGTGAGATTAAACATAAAGCACATGAAATTAATATATTTGAGGAAAAATGAAATAAAAGAATTAAAAAGAAACAAGAAAAACTAATAATTATGTGAAACTCTATCAAGAGGAATAATATGCTAGTGATTGGAGTACCAGAAGAAGGGGAATAATAGAAAATACAGAGGGAACTGTTGAAGGCTTGTTGAGAAAAACTTTTCTGATATTATTAAAGAAGATGTCTAGCCAACATGCTTATTAAACGCCACAAACAGATCCCAAAGAAAGACACCAAGACGTAATATAATCAAACTTGCCAAAACTAAAGATAAACGGACAATTTTAAATATAGCTGGGAATAAACAAAAAATAACCTACAAAGAAAAGTCGGTAAGAATAAACTTGGACTACTTGGAAGAAATAATGCAGGTAAGAAGACAATGGGAGGATACACACAAAACTTTGAAGAAAAATAGTTGTCAGCCAAGAGTTATATACCTGGTAAAACAGTCCCTCAAATGTGATGGTGAAATTAGGACATTTCCAGATAAACACAAAAATCAAACCAAAATTACAAGAAATACTAAAGTGAGTTCTTTGACTAGAGAAATAAGAACATAAGGCAACAACCCAAGACTAGAGCACAGAACAGAGTAACTGGATATGAACCTAAACAGGGCAACCAGAAAAATAAAACAAATAGGGAAACAGAGATGCCATTATGCAAACACAGCAAAAGAAAAAGAAGGACTTAAAAGAAAATGTAGTGGTAGATTTTTCATATGGAGCAGAAGTCAAAGCAATATAAAAAAAAATTACATATGAGTTTAAATTCAGAAATATAAGGGAAAATATTAAGGTAACCACAAAGGAAACTATCCATCCTGTGCATCAAAACAAAACAAAAACCACAAAGCCTCAGCAAATACAAAGCTGCCAACATTGAAAAAGATGAAAGAAAAATACATAAAGAGAAAAGACTCAGCACAGAAAATTAAATGGAACAAATGAGTTGTCTATAATGCACACAAAAAAGACATAAAAAATGACAGCACTAAAATCATACCTATCAACAATCATGCTGAATGCAAATATATTAAAATGCACCAATCAAGAGGGGGAAGAGGCAGATTAGATAAACAAACACAGCCCATCTATACACTGCCTATAGGTAATACAACTTAGACTCAAAGGCACAAACATTCAAAGAACAGAAAAAAATACATCAAGGTAATAACATTCAAAAAAGAGCAAGAGTGGAAATATTTATCTCTTGATAAAGTAGACTTTAAAGTAAAATCCACCACATTGGATAAGGACAGACACCATCTAATGATTAAAGGGTCAATATTCTAGGAGGACATAACCATATCAAACACCTATTCACCCAATAATAGAGCTCCAAAATTTGTAAAGCAAGCTCTAAATGCACTGAAAAAAGAAACAGAAGGCACCACAATAATACTAGAAGACGGCAGTCTTCACATCACTTTCAGGAAAGGACAGACATCTAGAAAAAAGCTCAGTAAAGACACAGAAGATGTAAATGCCACAATAAACCAACTTCACCTGATAGACATATACAGAACACTCTACCCAATAGCAGTCGAGTATACTTTATTTTCCAAGGAACATGGAACATTCTCCAGAATTGACCACATATGTATTAAGCCACAAAACAATCCTTAAATTCAAATTATTGTAATATTACAAAGAATCTTTCCAGATAATAAAGTCATAAAAGTAGAAATCAATAACGGAAAAAAGAAGGATAATAATGTTAAACAACACCTTGTGAAAAACAACTGGGTTATAGAAGAAACCAAGGACAGAAGAAAGAAACTCACAGAATCAAATGAGAATGAAAACGTTCTACCAGAACTGTGGGACACAGCAAAAGCAGTTCTCAGAGGTCAGTTTATCTCCACAAATGCACACATCAAATAAAGGGTCTAAATCAAAGAATTAACCCTATAACATGAACCACTAGAAAGAGAAGAACAAAAGAAGACATTTGCACCTTAAAAAGGAAAAGAATAATTATTAAATCGTATTTAATATTACATATTAAATAATTTTTAATATTAAATAATAAACATTAAAACACAACAGAGAATAGAAATGACTGAAAGAAGTAACAAGACCAAAAGTCATTTTTTTTCTAAAAGATCATCAAAATCAATAAAACATCGGCCAAACTGAAAAAAGAAACATGGGAGAGGAAGCAAACAACTTGAATAAGAAATGAAATGCTGGTATCACAGCATACCCAACTGAAATGAAAGGAACCATAACAGAATACTATGAAAAAATTGTACTGATAATTTTGAAAGCCTAGAGGAAATGGACAAATATCTAGAAACACTATTTACCAAAGGTAACACAAATAGAAATAAAACAGCTAAATAAATCCATCACAAAAGAAGAGATTGAAAGGTATTGAACTCCCAATTAAAAAAAAAAAAAAGCCTGGCCTTGACAGTTTCATTGCAGATTTCCATAAAACTTTTATGGAATTGTTTTCACCACTGTTATTAAAGATATTCCAGAGCGTAGAAGAGAATACAATACTCTAAAATTCATTCTATGCAACCAGCATAACCTTGATACCAAAACCAGGTAAAAAGCGCAAAAAGGGAAAATTACAGGCCAATATCTCTCATGAACTTAGATACAAAAATTCTCAAAAAATTCTAGTCTATAGAGTTCAACAACACATCAAAAACAATTTGCCTTGACCAGGATTCATTACAGAGATGCAGAATACTTCAACATCAGAAAAGCAATGTGATCAACCACATAAATAAAACAGAAAATAAGAATCACTGTATCTTGGCCTGGCTTGGCTATATCTTATGACTTAAGAAAAGGCATTTGACAAAGTCCAGCACTCATTCTTGTTAAAAACCATCAGCTGAGTAGGAATTGAAGGGAAATTCCTCAACATAATAAGAGGCATCTATGCCAACATCATCCTAAATGGAGAGTCTGAAAGCATTCTCCATGACAACAGGAACAAGACAATGATGCTCATTGTCATCACTTTTGTTCTACATTGTGCTGGAGGATCTAGTTAGAACAATCAGACAAGATGAAATAAAGAGGACACAAACTGGTAAGAAGTAAAAGTATCTCTATTCGCAGATGATACAATCTCATACACAGAAAACCCTAAAGAATCCTCAAAAAAAGAAAAAAAACCTACTGGAACTAACAGAAAAGTTCACCAAAGCATCAGAATACAAATAAACATACAAAAATCAGTTGGATTCCTCTACACCAACAAAAAGACCATGAAAGAAGATATCACCAAATCAATACTATTTATTGTAAATACAAGAAACTAAAATACTTAGAAATAAATCTAACTGGACTTAAAAGACCTGTACAAACAAAATTACAAGATTCCATTGTGGGAAACCAAAATAGACCTATGTAAGTGGAGAATCCTACCATGGTCATGCATGGGAATACTTAGAGTTGGAAAAATATTTGTTCTACCCCAAACGATCTATACTAATAAGGCAAAACCCGATACCAATTTTGATGTAATTTTTTAATGAGATGGAGAAGAAATTCAGCAACTTTATATGGAAAGGGAAGAATCTACAGATATGTAAGTCATTACTGAAGAACAACAACAAAATGGGAGGCCTCATCCTACCTGTTTTTAGAATCTGTTATGCTGCCATGGTAGTCACAACATCCTAGTGCTGGAACAGAAATAGATACATAGATCAATAGAACAGAATCATGAATTTATATATAACATCATCTACATAAGAGCAGCTGGTGTTTGACAAAGGTTCAAAGTCCACAAACTGGAGACAAGGTTCTCTTTAAGAAATGATGTTGACATAAGGGGGTATCCATCTGCAAAAACAGGAAGAGAACTCCTATGTCACACTGTGCATAAAAAAAATAACTCAAAATGGACCAAAGACCTAAATACAAAATTTAAAACAATAAAAATCATAGAATAAAAAATAAAGACAATGCTGGGAGCCTTAATGCATGCCATAAATAGACTCCAAAATATTATTAACAATACACAAAAACCAGAGGAAAAAACAAGTAACTTGGAACTCCTGAAATCAAGTACTCACGTTCATCCAAAGTCTTCACCAAAACAATAAAAAGACTATCTACAAACTAGGGGCAAAAAATTGGCTACTACAAGTCCAATCAGCGTCTGATCTCCACAATCTACAAGATACTCCAAACTCTCAACAAGAAAAAGACAAATGAGCCAATTAAAAAATGGCAAAGGATATGAACAGGCACTTTACCACAGAACATATCCAAGTGGCTAACAGATACCTGAGGAAATGTTCATGATCACTAGCCATCAGAGAAACCCAAATAGAAACTATGCCACCTCACCCCAACAAGACTAGCATTAATCCAAAAAAACACAAAATAATAAATATTGGAGAGGTTGTGGAAATAATGAAACTCTTCTACTCTACTGGTGGGAATGTAAAATGGTACAACCACTTTGGGAATTGATTTGGTGCTTTCTTAAAAAGCTAGCAATAGAAATTCAATATGATGGAGCAACTCCGCTTCTTTAAATATATTCTAGATAAATCAGAGCTGTCCCATGAATAGATATAGTCACACCAATGTTTATCACAGTACAGTTCATGATAGTAAAAAGATAGAATCAACCCAGGTGCCAGTCAACAGATGAATAAACTATGATACAATCACACATTTAAATAGTATACAATGAGAAAGAAGAATAATGATCTTGGGAAATACCTCAAAACACAGAATCATCTAGAAGACCTTATGTTGAGTGAAATTAAGCCAAAAACCAGACTCACTGTCATCAAGTCCATTCTGACTCATAGAGACCCCATAGGACAGAGTAGAACTGACCCATACAGTTTCCAAGGAGCACCTAGAGGATTCAGGCTGCTGACCTCATGGTTAGCAGAGGTAGCACTTAACCACTACACACCAATGAGTTGCACAATGACAAACATTGTATGAGACCACTATTATAAGGACTCAAGCACAGAAGAAAATAATCTTTGAAGGTTACAAGGATAAGGAGGGAGGGAGAGGTGTATTCACAGGATAGGAATTGTATTCTGTGAAGGGAGTGACAGCACACAGTAGAAGGGAGTTTACCATAGCTGGACTATACCAAAAGTTCAGATGTTTCCTAAATACAACCCAACATTTTGAAGAACAGAGCGCAGGGGCAGGTGTCTGGTGACCATGGTTTGAGGGAACATCTAAGTCATTTGGCATAACTAAGATTTTTGAGAAAATGATCTGCATCCCAGTTTGGTAGGTGGTTTCTGGTGTTTTAAAAGCTACCAAGTGGCCATGTAGGTGGCATCAATTGGTCCCAATCACCTGGAGCAGAGGACAATAAAGGACATCAAAGACATGAAGACCTAGATGGTGACTGGCCGCAACCAATGACTGTCCTGTCAGGGAACGCAATGTAGAGGCCCTAAAGCAGTGGGAGAAAAATAAATGTGCAGAACTAGAACTCTATTAAAAGATCACATTTGACCACCTGGCAGACTGAAGTATCTCCTGAGCACATGGGCCCCCAGACTCTCTGCTACTCCAGAGCTGTAACCAGTATAGAAGTCAACTCTTTAGACAGAGGCTGGACTGGACTACAAGACATAGAATGATGCTGGTGAAGAGTGTGCTTCTTGGCTTAAATACATAATGTCGTTCGAGCAGCTGCTGTTTGGAGGTGAGATGAGAAGGTAGAGGGGAATAGAAGTTGGTTGAATGGATAGCGGAAGTGCAGGTTCGAAAAAGCAGGATCCTGCCGTCACAGGGTTGGGATTGCTGCTAGAGTTGCACAGCAGTGTGAGTGTAGGGTTTTATATGGAAAATTGACTTATATTGTAAATTTTCACCTAAAGCACAATAAAATTTTTAAAAAAGTGGAATTCGAATCTTTGCTTGTGGTTCTTCGGAACATAGACTGGTTCCAATTTACAGTCCAGAAGAAATATTCTTTTAATAAAGCTCTTTTCCTCTTCTCAGCAGCATCTCACCTAGTTTAACTGCTCTCCAGCTCACATTCAATTAATTTCTAACACTCCTCTCCGTATAGCAATTCATTTAGTGCCTAATAGTCTTGGCCTTTGCCATTCATTCTCCCTTCATGACTTCCTGTAAGTTCTCTCTGTTTGCTTTCCTTTCTTACACTGCATAAATCTAGAAAAAGGATTGAGACAATAGAAAAAAAGAGAGAAAATTTTAAAAAGGGTAAACAGAAAGGGAAGCCAAGAAAGTCAGTAAACAGAATTCTCAAATAAGAGAATAGCGAGAATGAAGCAAAGCCAATGTACAAAAGATATTCATTGATGATACTTAAGAATAGTAACTGTTTTAAATACATTCACGATAGGAAGAAAAATAAAATATTTTTGTACTTAAATTGTTGATACTTTTATTAAGTGCTATCAAGTTGGTTCCAACTCACAACTGCCCTATGTACAACAGAACAAAAACTGCAAGTTTCTGCACTATCCTCACAATCATTATGATGCTTGAGCAAATTTTTTCTTAATTCAGGAAGGAATCTAAGTTTTATTATGCCAGATGCTTATGCAAAATTGAGATTCCTCTTTTTTAAAAAATATGATTGAATGAAAATGTACATTCCCGTGTAAATTTGCATGCAACTCCCACTACGTGCAGCTCCCATTGCACTCCCTTCCTGCTGACAGCACACTCTTCCTCTCTGCTCCATGTATGTCTTATCCTTCCAACAAATTGCTATCGCCTCCTCTCCACCCACTCCCCCGTCATCAGGAGGACAACATCCTAGAGACACACAAACTCATAAAGTGCACACACAATATGGTCACTCTGTGTCACCAAGTCCAAGCCAATCCTGTCTGAAGAGTTGACCTGCATTATGATTTATGGACAGGGGCGGCATCAGGGCCAGGGGCCATGCTCCCAGGGGAACCCCAAGGCCCCAGGATCATCAATTGCAGTCTTTTAGTGGAGATGTAAGGGTGCACCCCTTTTTATTCTTGTGTTGCCATTGAGACTAGATTTCATGAGCTCCATCAGGGCTATCACCGGTGGTGGCCTGGCACCGTACAGTTCTTCTGGTCACAAGTCAATGTAGTCAACCACTCACGTGGGTCTCTCTGTCTTCTGGGTTCTCTTTCCCCATGTCGTTTTGGTCCCTGATGATCATCCTTTCCTGCTGAATTGGGGCAATTTGCTGTACCCTCAGATGGCAACTTAGTGGCTTTTAAGACCCCAAACACTGAAACCAATGTGGGGTGCAGAAAGCTCACTTAGCAAAATGCTAGTTGTGCCAATTGGCCTCAATTTACCCTGAGAGTATGGTCCCCGGCCCCACTCCCCAGCTACTCTGTCCTTGCAATTTTGGGTTAAGATGGGAGGAATAATCATGTTATGCTGAAGTCCAGTTAATATTGATCTTCTTTCTAACGTCTGCTCTCACAGATTTCACCCAACCAAATTTCTATCAACTGTCTTATCTAAACCCTTCTTCTCTCACCCTCCCTCCCTCCTTTCCCACACTTGCAGCCATCAAATTGTCTTTTTTTCTATGTATGAGTCTGTTTTTAAGTTCTTATCGTAGGGGTCTCATACAATATTTGTCCTTTTGTTGCTGACTACTTTGACTTAGCGTAACGTCCTCCAGTTGAAACCAGGTTATGAGATGTTTCCTAAAATCATCATTGTTCTTTATCATTGCATAGTGTTCCATTGAGTATATGTACCATAAATTACCTATCCATTCCTCTGCTGTTGGGCATCTGGGTTGGTTCAATCTTTTTGCTATTGTGGACTGTGCTGCAATAAACAATCGTGTGCATGTGTCAGTGTGAATGGCCTTGAATCTGTAGGATGTATTCTGAGTAGTGGAATTACTGTCTCAAGTGGTATATCTATATCCAGTTTTTAAGAAAGAACCAGATTGTTTTCCAAAGAGGTAACATGATTTTGCAATCCCATCAACAGTGTAAGACAGTTCCAATTTCTCCACAGACTCTCCAGCATTGGTTGTTTTGTGTTTTTTGGATCACGGGCAAACTTACTGGGTGAGATGGTATCTCATTGCAGTTTTGATTTGAATTTCATTAATAGCTAATGATCATGAGCACATCCACATGTGTTTTTTGGCTGCCTGGATCTCCTCTTTAGAAAAGTGTCTGTCCATCTCCTTTGTCCACTGCTTAATTGGATTATTTATCTTTTTCTTAT
>KN682157.1:13841-26405 GCA_000152225.2 Procavia capensis | reverse complement strand
CCCTGTTTACTAGAACTTTTAGGAACATGATTTGCAAACACTTCTGTGCACTGTAATTTTTTTCACTTTCTTATGATGTTTTTTGATGCACAAAGGTTTGTATTTTTTATAACATCCCATTTGTTGACTATTTTACTACTGCTTTTGGTGTCATATCTAAGAATCCATTGCCATATCCAAAGCCATAAGGATTTATCATGGTTTTAAGAAGGAGCAGAGAGGAACAGTGTGCTGTCACCGGGCAGGGAGAGCAGTGGAAGCTGCATATAGGTGGGCATGTAAATTTACACAGGAATGCACATTTTCACTCAGTCATATTCAATTAAAAAAAAAAAGCATTCTCCTCCCCAAAAAAGAATTTTATAGCTGTAGCTCTTATATTTAGGTTGTTGATTCATATTAATTTTTTCACATAGTATGAGGAAAAGATGCACCTTTATTATTTGCATATGGAAATCATATTGTGTGAGCACCAATAGTTGAAGACATCATACTTTTTCCACTGAAAGATTTTGGCACCCTTGTCAAAAATCAATAAGCCATCGATGTATCCATCTATTTTTCTTGACTTAATTCTATTCCACTATAAGCATATCCTGATGCCAGTAACACTGTATTGTGATTTCTGTAGCTTTGTAATTGGTTTTGAATGTTAAAAGTATGACTTCTTGAACTTTGTTCTTTTGTTTCAGCACTGTTTTGGCTGTTTGAAGCTCCTTGACAGTCTATATAAAATTGAGGATCATCTTTCCTATTTCTGTAAATGGTCATTGGAAATTTGACAGGGATTGAGTTGAACCAGTATATACTTCTGAGCAATACAATATTAAGTCTTTCATCCAGAAACACTGGATATTTTTGCATTTACTTAGGTTTTCTTTAATTCCTTTCAACAATATTTTATAGTTTTCAGTGTAAGAGTCTTTTGCCTCTCTGGTTAAGTTTATTTGTAGGTGTTTTCTTCTTCTGGATGTGATAGAACTATTTCGCTTAGTTTTATTTTCTGATTATTGATTACTAACATATACAGATTTAACTGATATTTATGCACTGATCTGGAACTATGCAACTTTGCAAAATGTATTTGTTCTAGTAGTGTGTGTGTGTGTGTGTGTGTTATCTGGCATTTTCAACATACAGGATCACACCATTTTCTAATATAAATAGCTTTACTTTAAATCCTTGCTTTTCAATTCTGATGCCTTTTATTTCTTTTGAGTGGCAGGTTTAATAGTGACCAAACCCCTTACAATTTTTTTGTTTGCTTTTCCTTTCAGCACTTTAAAACGGTCATCACACTGCATGCTGGCAACCATGCTTTTTGATGAGAAATTTTGTTGCTGTCGTTAACCTTACTGAGGATGTCTTGCATCCGAAGGATCACTTTGTCATTGCAGCTCTCTGAATTATCTCTGTCTTTGATGTCCAAAAGTTTAAATATAATCTGTCTCAGTACAGATCTCTTTGTGTTTATTTTTCTTTAAGTTCCTTGAGCATCTTGAACATATAGTGTCTGTTACTAAATTTGGAACATTTCTTCCATTTCCACTGGTTTTTTTTTTTTTTTTCTTTTCACGTAATCTTTCTGTCTTCTCCTGGAATCTCCCAATATGTATTCATTGATGTGCTTGATGACTTTTCACAGGCCTCCTAGGCTCATTCATTTTACTTCATTCTTTTTTCTTTCTTCTTTTTGAGACAGGTATTACACTTGATCTATCTTCAAGTTGTCTCATTGTTTATTTTACCTGACTAAATTTGCTACTGAAATTCTCTAGTGAATTTTTCATTTGTTACTACTTCTCAGCTCCAGAATTTGTTTAGATTTGTTTATAATTTTATTTCTTTATTGAATTTTTTCTTATTTCTCCATACACTGTTCTCCTGGTTTAGTTTATTTCTTTGTCTATGTGTTCCATTAGCTTTTGATTTAAAACAGCTATTTCAAAATCTTTGTCTGGTGAGTCCCACATATGCTCCCTAGGAACAGTTTCTATTTATTCTGTATATGAGTCACATTTTCTTTTTTCTTTGTACACTCGTGTTGAAAACTGAATATATTAAATATTATACTGTGGTCACCCTGGAAATCAGATTCTTCGATCTGATCACAGTTTGCTTTTGTCACTTACTGTAGCCTATAGCTTTCTATTTGTTTAGTGACTTTTCTAAACTATCTTCGTAAAGTCTATACTCTTTGCCATGCATCATCTCTGAAGTCTCTGATCCTCTAGATTTTGTGGAGCTACTGTTTTAACACAGATTTACTTGAACAAAAGGAACCAAAAATGAAGGGGGTGGGGGAACTCTCTAACTTTTGAAGATTTGTTCTGTGTTGGAGCATGCCATTAACAATTAGAAATGTTATATACAACATTGCTTCCCTTGCAGTGCTTAGAGATCAGTTAAATACGAAAGTTTAGAGTCTTTTCAGTTATTCTCTGAGCATGCACTCTTCTCTGGCCATGTGTATGGCTTTCTAAATTTCCCAGTACATACTGGCCCTTTTGAATTCCCTAATTTCCCGAAGTCTCTCCCCAGCTTTTCCTCTCAGGCTTTCCGCACTCTTATCACCTGCCTTAGTGCTAATTTTTGACCCAGGTGACTCTGCCTAATACTGCATTTGCCTTCTGAGGTTTTTGAGACACAATCACTGTTTTTTTGCTCTTGGTAAATTCTGAGGTAGGAAAACAAAGATGAGCACCTTGCATCAGTCCCTCAGGAAGTTCTCAGAACGGTTAGAACACTCAAATAAAATTCTCTGTATAAGGTCTGTCCTAGTAGCTACAAAACCGGTGACCAGATTTCCACACCAGAAATGCAGGCTGATGAGTTCAAACCTATAGTTGAGCCAGGGAGAGGGGTCAGAAGCAATGCAAGTAAAAACGCCACAAAGTGTTCCTGCCCTTTTTAAGTCAGCTTCTTGGTTTGTGTTCTCTTAATTGCTATAAACCTTTGACTATTTCTCAGAGTTCCAACAAAGTTGCTTCTGTCAGTTTCAGCTCAAGGTTTTGACATTTCTATGACAGGCCACACTTTTAGAGCTTCCTGCACCATCATTTCTGTTGATGGCATTTACCTTTGCATATTCATTTTAATGAATATTAAAATTGAATTTTGAAAAATAATTTTGAGCTATTATATGTCATCAATAGGACACTGATAAATTATGGTGTATCCAGGTCATTTGGAATAACAGAGTTTGTTAAGAAAACATTCTGCATCTCACTCTGGTGAGTAGCATCTGAGTCTTAAAAGCTCGTTAAAGGCCATCTAAGAAGCATCAGTTGGTCTCAGCCCACCTGGAGAACAGAAAAATGAAGACTATCAAAACATAAGACAAATATGAACCCAAGAGATAGAAAGAACTGCATGTGAGAGCTGCCAATTAAGTTCAGGAATTCATCCTAGTAGAAGTCCTGCATATCTCATTGCTGAATATCACTATAGTCACCTAGTCACCTTCAAAGTACTCCCCTTGTAAAGCTATGTACCAATGCCAGTGCCTAGTCCAACCTTCAAAGCAATTTTGGAACTGTTTCTGAAATGGCCATTGCACACTGTGACACCAGTGGCAAGTTCACAAACCTAACTGTACAGTTGCCTGGAAGGGAGTTTTCAGCAAGTAAACAAATAACTGTATTGGAATACCCTTCTTACTCACCTGATCTGGCCCGCAATGACTTTTTTCTTCACCTTATGATAAAGTAAATATTGATCCAGGAGGTCACATGTTGTCTCTTTATTGGAAGTGTTCAGTCCATTTACATTCAGTGTAATTATTGATAGGTATGCATTTATTGCTGTCATTTTTATGCATTTATTTTTCTGTTGGTGTTTTCTATGTTTCTCTCAATATTCTGTTCTGGGTCATTGTTCTTTATGGGTTGAATTTTCATCTTTTTCAGTGTTGGTTTTGTGTTTGTTGAGACTTCTGTATCATGTTTCTTGTTTTGACATGTTGGATTGTTATTATGCTTTGTGGCTACCCCTGTGATCCCCCTTAATATTCTAAGTTTAAACCCAATTTAAACTACTGCATATCTTTTAAACTTCCTCTCCATCTGAAAGTACTGTAAATACTATACTATATTCCTATTTTTAGTGTGATGGTGTCATAGTTTTCATGATATGTTTACTGGTCCCCTTCTTTTAATATTGCAGCTTTGATTGAGTTTTATGACTTCCGTGAGTCATAATGCTGTGTCCTGCATTGCCTCCTTAAATATACACTTAATGTCTTTGTTTTTGGAAGCAATGAGATTCTTTCAGTATTTCATGTACTTTGGGTTTGGTTTTTACAGTCATTAAGCTTTCGTTTATCTGCAAATGTCTTAATTTCATCTTCATATTTGAGAGAGTTTTGCAGGATATATAATTCTTGGTTGGAAGTTTTTCTCCTTCAAGACTTTGAATGTGTCATTCCACTACCTCCTTGACAACATTATTTCTGTGGAGAAGTCAGATGAAAGCCTACAGGGCTTCCCTCTGAATGTTAGCTTTCCTTTGAGCCTCACTGCCTTTAAGAGAATCTCTTTATGTTTCATTTTATTAAGCTTGATTATAATTATGTCTTGGTATATTTCTTTTGGGGTCTAATTTTTGTGGCATTCACTACATGTTTTGGATATCTACGTTCTATTCTTTCATAATTTCAGGGAAGTTTTCTGTCAAAAACTCAACAACAATGCTGTCTGTGTTTTCAGCTATTCCTCCCCGTTAAGAAACTCCTATGAATCATCGAATATTCCTCTTAAATGTCTCACGTGTTTCTTAATATTTCTTCATTTTTCTTATTTATTTTCTCTGATTTCTCCTTATAAATGCTGGTGGCAGCTGCTGTCTTCAAAGTCACTAAGTCTAATTTCTTTCTCCTCAATTCTGTTCTTTTGACTTTGGATTGAATTGTCTGTCACTTTGTTATTGATCTGCTGAATTTCAGATTGTTGATATTCTATAAGTCCAAATAGCTTGCATAATTTTTCATTTTGCCCTGCGGCATTTTGTTTAATCTCTAAGAGGGCCCTATATGTAATTCTTTTGTACTTGACTTCTGATAGTTTCAGAAAGTCTTCTTCATCTGGGAAGTTTTTTGGTTCTTTACTTTGGGAGTTTTCCAGAGCCATGATGGACTGTTTCTTTAAATGATTATTAATGGTTTGTTGCCTTTGGGCCATCTAGAGGCTACTTAGTTTCTCCAGTGTTTGGATGTCCTGGGATGCTATAACATAGTTCAAAGTAGGGAGGGGTAATGGCCTTGCTGCCATCCTCAGCTGGGCTCCACCAATAAGGTAACATTGTACTAAACACAGCCTTTGTGCTAAAAAATTGCTTTCCAGACTGGTAATGCTTCTTAGCTTGGGGATTAGCCCCAGCTGAGGCCTCTGGTTTGGTGGCTCCACCTCCCAGCTGATCAAGATGGTGTTCCAGCCAAGCTGCCCTTCTTGCCACAAAAGATCATAATCTATGGTGGAGCTCAGAAAAGAGAGGGTGGAGCTGCACTGGTGCCTTCAGTAAGCAAACAGGCTCTCAAAATCTGGCTATCCCATGAGCTGTCTCTCTGCTGTGCTATACACCGTTAACTTGAGCATTGCAGTTCAGCATATTTGCTGGCTCATGCCCATTCCCAACCTCCTAGATAACAAATAAGGTGTCAATACCTGCAGTCTGCCCAAGCAGTGAGTCAGCAGGAGCAGGGCTCAGTGTGCACTGCCTCATGTTAGAAAGAAGTAGTTTCCTGTTTAGTGGTGTATAGTCCAATCTGACATCCCTATGCCATATCCTAGGGCTCCCTGGGTGTTTGTGAGTGTTCCAATTAATTATCTATCCAGGTATTAGTTCTCAGGGAATTGAGGAGACATATGTCTAGGCTGCCATCTTGACCCCACCCTAATAAAGGAAATATTGAAAAGAAGACATTTGAATGACATTCAGGACATCAAGGGTAATACAATGACAGCTCTGATGGCTGTTCCAGAAAAACAGCTCCAAAATTGCTTTAAAATGTAGACTAGGCACTGGTGTCAGTGCACAGCTTCCCAAGGGAAGTGCTTGGAAACTGATCATAGTGATATTCAGCAATGAGGTAGCATTTTTTCTAGGATGACTTTGCAAACTTAATTGGCAGTCCTCATATCTAGGGGTACGTGTTAAAAGAAACCTCCATGGTAAGTTAAAGGAATTGAAGTAAAAAAAAACTTGAGACATGAAAGTCAGTTCTATGGAATTGTAGGCATATTTTCCATATGCACAAGAGCCTGAGTGGCACAAATGGTTTGTGATTATCACTATTAACCTAAAGGTTGTCAGTTTGAACCCACCCAGAGGATACACAAAAGAAAGGCTGGCAAATTCCTTTCATAAAGATCATCATCAAGAAAACCCTACAAAATAGTTCTACTCTGTATCATGTGGACACAAAATTGAGTTGAAAATGCAGGAAATTTTTTGTTTCCACACACACAGGGTCACTAGACACAGCCACAAAAAACTATGTCCTTTGTATGGACTCAGGATTGTCTTTTTGTCCATGAAACCAGGATATACAAGCTGCTTATTCATCCAGACAAAATGTTGCTGGCCTTCCTCTTATAGCAGAAGTTTTTTTTAGCACTTGTGCTGAACATTGCACATGTTCCAACACCACTGACAAGGACAAAAGTATGGTATATTTTTTCATGAAAGAGCCATATGAAAAAAATCTTCAAGGATGGGCTCACACAAGAGGCTGATGAGATTATTTACAGTGATGGCCCATCAGAATATAAGAACAATATTGAATAAAGCCACGCTTCTCAAACTCCACAATGCTACAAAACTGAACTTACCATCCTACTAGATCCATAATAAATAAATCATGTATTAAAAGTGAATACAAATATAACTAATGCTTTGATCATTGCATTTAACCCACAAAGAAACAGATCAGTTGAGATCTGCACATTATTTATTACTCATATATATAACAGCAAAGCAAAGAAGAAAAACATCTTGTGTAGGGCATGGGCTTGATGGTTCAATAAAACTTGTTAATCTTCATGGTCAGATCCACTGACACATGACAAGATTAGTTTTCTGGAGGCTAAAGAAATTATTTTACTGCACCAATATTTGCAGGATAAGGGAAACAACTGCCTGAGTAAGGTCTTCTCTGTCTTACTTTCTGCTGTTCTGACTTCAGCGAGAGTTTACAGAGACTATGAAATGCCCAGATTAAAGTTTCATCAAACTACCTTCAGCTGTTTTCAAGGAAAAAAAAAAAAAACTTAGCCTCTTCACTGATTTTATTGAGAAGTGGATCATTTCTTTCCTTGCTTCTTCTCCAGAAAGCTAATAGTTATAACTTCAGTTTGGATGCTTGTGTACACCAAAGTGCAATCAACATGGAACAGGCAAGTATTGTGGACATGATAACATCTGGAAGTCAAGTCAATAAGGTAAATATTCATCACAGTCACCTCTCATAAAGAATAAAGGCAGATCCAGATTTTGATTTTCCCCCCTGGTGTTGCAAAGCACAGATGTATTCTGTCTCCTGAGAGTTTGAGATTCAAAAACATATCATTCCGGAAAGCAAAGTAACAAGTCATTTATCATGAAATACACTTATGACAGTGGTGGATTGGGAACAGAAAGAAACCATCCAAGTTTTTACATCAAACCAAGCAAATACAATCTTGCCAGAGTTAACTCAGCAATGCAAGATATTCTCTGCTTAAACTTTTCATTTAGGCAGCAGTTTTGTGAAATGCTATTAAGCTAAATCTGATAAATCTAAAGTTCCAGCATACGAGCAAAGGCAGAGAAAATAATTTTCAGTGAATGTAAGTAGACTTGGTAAACTACAGATCACATTTTGGGAAACACTACCTTTACAAGATAAAAGTTCCCAAGACACATGTGTAAAAATACACAGTGCCTTTTTCCCTAGAATCCCATAAGGAATTATTTAACACTTTCTAGGTAAACATCTGAAGACCCTCGTGGCAGAGTGGTTAATAGCTACAGATACTACTCAAAAGATTGGCAGTTTGATTCCACCAGGTGGTCCTTCAAAACTCTATAGGGCAGTTCTACTCTGTCCTGTAGGGTTGCTACAAGTTAGAATCAACTGCACAGCAGTGGGCTTGGTTTTGTTTTAGACAAATATCTATATCACAGATTCTGTTATTGTATCTACAAACCTTGGCTTCTCCTGTGTGGAAGCAAAATTTCTGTCTCTAACTCCCTGATTCTTCTCACTATCAACCAGAATAAGAAACACTGATTATTGCTAATACCAAAGCCTGGAAGAAATAAACTGCCATCATACTTGATGATGTAGCCATTCTTCCATTTTAGAATAATTAGTCAATTTTGAATTTCTTATCATTTAAAATTTGTTAGACTGCATTTTAAAGTGAAAAAGTGAGCTACTGTTATGTTCTATTTGTGTCATGAGAGAGTGGGAAGAAAAAGTGTTCTACTTCACTCACAGAGCATTTCTCTTACATTCTATCAGCAACATCATGACTTTAGCCAGCAACAAAGTTAGTGAAAAGAAGAACTAAAATGAGCTGACGAAAAACGTTCGGTGCCAGAGCTATAAAAATGTTTTCTCAAACAGAAGTAGAAAACAGTGAAACATTTAGCTCTTAAAGTGAGCATAAAAGAGAAGATCAATGGTCCATCAGACTTTGGGTTGTCTCTGATAGTCATCAAGGGATACTGTTTTTGTTGTACGCAAGCTTCATCTCAGATGCTGAAGTTAGAGGGGTTAATGCTCTGAACATTCTTAACTTCTCCACTCAATTTAGTTAAGGAGTCACAGGATATTGTAATATGGAGTGTGACTTGGTAAATGATGAAAAGTAATTTAGGAAAAGACAAAAAAGTCTTATTCTTTGTTAGTTTTAAGAAAGTATGACTGGTTAATACTAGAGACATACTTCTCATTCTCATGCTAAATGTTTAAAACAAAAAAAATAGTGTCCCAAAACTCACTGATGAGAGGGTGACTTAGAATGAACAATAAATTAAATTTTCATTATCCCCTTGAAAGAAGCTTCTGAAGATTTGTAAGAGAGTTTATTATTGTTAAAATGCATTTGAACTGCAAGTACTTACTGCGTGTTTGCTATTTACAAGATGCTGAGCTAGGCGACAACTATGACATTGCTAAAGACTCAGCTTCTATTCTAAGAAGACTAATGAAATAAATCCATACAAATATTTATGAAATATCGGGGCGCTATTAGAAAAGAAACGAGTGCCTTTCATGTTTTAAATGTGCAATGTGGTTTGCAAGTATAGAAAGAATAAAAAAAATAGAAGTCTAGTGCAGTGATTAAGGGCACAGATATAACTGCCATATTTGAACCGTAATTCCCCCATTTGTTAACTTTGACATTTTTGGCAAATTGCTGCCTCAGTTTCTCATCTCTACAATGTGGATGGAAAGCATAGCAATGTTGTATGTTTGTCACAAGGGTGACATTTCTAATACACTGGAATTATACAAAGTGATTAGCACATATTGTTTTTTAGGTGTTAACTGGAATTATTATTTTGGACATAAATATACATGAGCATGATAACCTGTCCTCAACACTACCATTCATATTCACTTTAAACTGGAAATACATATGTATTTCTTAGACAGCATATAGCATTCAACACTTCCGTGTTTATTCTTGATGAATAGGACTACTGAAATTGTTTCAACTTCTTCATGAGGAGCATGAAGTAACCAAGCCATGAGGTTCCTGCTGTGACTGATGCCTTTGCTGAAGAAAACTGATGTGGAAATAAATGTTTGCACATTCTATCTTAAACTTGTGGAGCTGAGAAACCATTTCAGGAATATGTGAGCCAAGCACAGCCATGCAACTGCCTGATTATTGCTTTGTGTTGGATAATAGTATTTACTGGGGGGGTGAAGGGGATATATACCAAGAATTCTCTACTGTAGGCTACATATTTTTATGGTGCTAAGGTAATTACATCTTATTGTAAAATTACAGCAGAGAGGCAACACACTACTGAGCCACACCAGTTGTTTGCTTTTGGATGTGCTCTGCCCTGGAGAAAGTCTTCCTCTCAGAATATCCTAGGCCTGCAATGCTTTATTCTAGCCCTTGCACATCTCTTAAGGGTCTTCTGATTCCAAGACAGCCTTAGCACAGAATTGCTTCTAGAATCTGTGAGCTGTTTGGCTTAAATACAAAGGAGAGATAAGTAGGGATTGATAAGAAAGATGAAGAACTTAATTAAAAATGCCAGATCAAAAGAGACTCTTAGAAACTACACAACAGTATGACTAGCTTCCTCAGGCAGGTAGGAGATTGTATCTGAAGTTCATTTGAAAATAGACATTAAATAAATGATCTGATAAATTGTAGAATCACTTGAATAAATGTACAACTTTATTATAAAGTCAACACATAGTTGACTATATAATCAGGCCAGGGCAGAATTTGGATTTAGGTGGGCTGAAGTGAAATCTTGGCTCTATTAAGTTTGAACAATATGACCTTGGACATATAGTGGAACCATGTCAGGCTTCAGCTTGTTGAAAGTTCAAATGGGTGATGTCATAAAATTCTGGGAACATAGAAACTATTTAAAAAATGTTAAGTACAAACATAAAAAATGCAGTTCTAAAAAAAAATACTATTTTCTTTTTACTAAAGTGTTCAAGACACTAATAAAGGACAATAAAGATGACAAAACAATGTTTTGTTGATGCATAGAATCCATCACTCTAAGATAAGGTATTAAGTCAAACTCAATATGCTGATTCTTAGAATGATGTCACTGCTTAAGGCAAAAATTTAGGCTTTCAGGGGGCAGAGTCAAGATAGCGGACTGGACATACATATTCTTAATTCCTTCTGAAAACTAAGGCCTGGATTGATAATTAAACAGAGTCTTCTGTGCACCCAGTGAGGCCTAGGACACAGCATAAGGCTGTCAATTCAGACTATGTGCCACTGAAAGGGAATCTTCTTCTCTTTCCCTGACCCCTACCCTTGTTGAATGGCCGGCTCTCACAGACTGAAGGTAACTGGCATTTTTTTTTTTTAGTTTTTTTCTTTGTCTTAACCAGCAGGCAGAGCTTGGGCTTAATTGGCAACAAAGCTCAGCCATATTGCTGACAGGATCAGCAGGCAGAATAGCCACAATTTGAGAGCCCATCTCTGGACTGTGAGCACCGTGGCCCCTTCACCCTCTCTTTCCAAAACTCTGCCATTGATTCTGCTGTTTCACAGAAGGGTGGGAGATCTTGTGAGGGACATTATCTTGTTTGACTGGGAGGCAGAGTTACCCAAATGGAGGACTCATAAGGTGCTAATTCCCTGGCTGGGAGGCAGTGCCAGCCTAGGGATTACTTTCCTGGAAGAAAAGCTGTGTCCAGCACAGTGTAGCCTGACAGGTGGGGCCTGACAGTGGATGACAACAGGGCATTAGCTGTCCATACTTTGAAGTAGATTATAGCATCTGGGGTCAGATATAGAAGTGCTTACACTGCCAGCTGGGAAGAGGGGCTTGCACACCTGACACCCTGACTGATTTTGGGAACTTTCAGATAGCTTTTACCTTTCATAATAAGACTAGCTAGAGAAGTAACTGTGGTGCATCCTGACAGCATCTCTTCCAGCCTTTACTTAACCACATCATAGGGTCAGCTGACAGCCCCCAGTGACTCCATAAGTAGGGTCATGTCTTTACCAACCAGAAGGTGGAGACTGCTATACCAGAAATTCCACTGGGCCTAGTCACGGGAGTACATAGTGGTGACTAGTGATTACATTCCTTCTCAGACTGCACTTTAGATCGTGTTACGGTAACACCAGAGGAACTAAACAACCTCTAGACCCCCAAAATCAACAAACGTTGACCAGGCACTTAAAGAAAAATTCACCTATGGCCCTAACAGGCTACCAAAAGAAAGAACCAAATAACTTCCCAGATGAAGAAATCTTTCTGAAACTATCAGAGCTCAAGTACAAAAGTATTATATATAGAACCCTCCTAGAAATTATACAAAATGCAGCAGAGCAAAATGAAAAAATTAAGCAAGCTGTTTGAACTGATGGAACACCAGCATTCTGAAATCTGATATATCAATAACAAAATTAAATAAACATAAAATTCAATTTAAAGCCAAGAAAACAGAATTGAAAAAATGGAAAATAGGTTTTCTGACTTGGAAGACAATGCTACTGACTCCACCATCTATAGGAGAAATCAGAGAAAAGAAACACCAAAAAATGAACAAGCATTAAAAGACATGTGGGACTCTATCAAGAGGAACAATCTATGATTAATTGGAATTCCTGAACAGGAAGGGACACCTGAAAACACAGAGAGTACTGCTGTTGAGCTGCGGACAGAAAACTTCCCTGAAATTATGAAAGAAGAGAATATAGATATCCAAGATGCCTATCAAACACCACACAATGTAGACTTTAAAAGAAACACACCAAGACATATTATAATCAAGCTTAACAAAATGAAACATAAGCAGAAACCCTTAAAGGCAGTGAGATTCAAAGCAAAGCTAACATTCAAATGTAAACTTTC
>KN682154.1:3924-17213 GCA_000152225.2 Procavia capensis | reverse complement strand
AGAGAATTCCAAATCAAAACTACAGTGAGACACCATCTCACTCCAACAAGGTTGGCCATCATCCAAAAAACACAAAACAACAAATATACTGGAGAGGCTGCAGAGAGATTGAAACTCTCCTACACTGTTGTTGGGACTGTGAAATGGTACAATCTCTATGGAAAGCAATTTGGCGCTTCCTTAAAAAGCTGAAAATAGATTTGCCATTTGATCCACTAATCCCACTGCTCAGCTTATATCTTACAGAATCAAGGGCTGTCACATCAACAGATAAATGCACATGAATGTTCATTGTAGCACAGCCCACAATAGCAAAAAGATAACTTCAACCTAGATGTCCATCAACAGATGAATGGATAAACAAACTATGGTACATATACTCGATGGAACACTATGCAATGATAAAGAACAATAACGATTTTCTGAAGCATCTCATAATCTGGTTTCACTAGGAAGACATTACCCTGAGTGAAATCAGGCAGCAGGAAAAGGACAAATACTGTATAAGATCACTACTATAAGGACTTCAAAATAAACTTATGTACAGAAGAAAAGACTCTGGCAGCTGCATATGTGGAGAGGGAGGGAGAGGATTGGTCATAGAGTAGTTGATAGAAATTTGTGTAGGTGAAAGCAGTGACAGCACACGGTAGAAAGTAGATCAACTTAACTGGACTTCACCATAAACTGAAAGCTCTTCTAATCTCAACCCAATATTGCAAGGATAAAGTAGCAGGGGCAGGGTCTGAGAACCATGCTCTTAGGGGACATCAAGGCCAACTGGCATAACTAGCATATTGTTAAGAGACTGTTCTGCATCCCATACTGGTGAGTGACATCTGGGATCTTAAAAACTAACAAGCTGCCATCTCAGGTATACCAAATGGTCCCAACTCATCCAGAACAGATAATTACCAAGAACAACAGAGACATGGGGGAGAAAAGAGCTCAGGAGACAGAAGGACCCATGAGAATGGGAGACTTATCAACATGTGACCAGAAGAACCAGATGGTATCCATCCACCACCAAAGACAGCTGTGATGGGGCACACAAAGTTGAGTCCTTGTGGCAACATAAAAAAAGAAGGGTGCCCTTCAAGAACTCTATTGACTGACCACAACTGATGGTCCAACAGCTTGGAAGATTCCCTGGGTGTAAGGCCACTAGACCTGCTGCTTCCCCTGGCTAGAAAACACTACTGAGGTCAACTCTTCAGAGGAAAACTGACTGGACTTGGGGACACAATGTGACCACATAGTGTGTGTACTTCATGGTTCTGCTCACTTACAGGAGACTGTCCTACTAGTCTTTTTCTAGATGAGAGAGAAGAGAGTGGAGAGAAGGGGACAGGAGCTTGTTAAGAGGAAATGGCAAGTGTAGAATGAAAAGAAGTGTTTTGTCACTGGACAAAGAGAACAGAAGAAGCTGCGGATAGGCTGGTATGGAAAATAAATTTGGATTGTATATGTTGACTTAACTACAATAAAAAAAAATAGTTTAGCCAACTTATAGTTTAGCCAATTTTAACTCATGGTTATGACAAGATTCAACTTTACTACATATTCTATTTTAATACACACACACGTTTTCATATCCTCATTTCATCAGCTCCAGGGGGAAGTTTTCTCTCTCTGTTGGCTCTGGAGGACAGTCCTTGTAATCAATCTTCCTTTGCCTTAGAAGCTTCTCCACCCATGAACCCTGTTTAGATTGTTAGTATCTATTCCCAATAATGTGAATGTTTCTGAATATGTAGTTATTGAGAGACCAAGAAACTGACCAAGAGACACGATGTATTCATCAAAGGAAAACTTATAGACCAGGACAGCAGTACTGCATCCAGTAGTGGCTGGTTGGACAGGCTGTTAACTCAATGCTAGTAGGGACAGCTAAGTTTTTTATGGGTGTCCCCTTCCCCAGGACACACTGGCTCTGGTCCAGAGGGGTGCATCATGTGTTAATCAGGGTTAGGTTGATTTTCCAATGGGCGTGGTAATGATATGTTGCCACCCAGTTTTGCCACTACAGACATTAGCAAATGCAAGGCATGTCCCCCCTAGGTAGGTATCATAACAACCTGTTTCATGTCAAAGGATCAGTGTGGGGACATGTACTAGTGGAAATGCACTTGAGCTACTTGGGGTTTTTTGGCTCAAGTTTTCAACAACCTTGTCTTAATTACTTTGTCCAGAAAGCAGGAAGGGTTGTGGTCAAGGTCTCTTTATAGGTACAGTCCAAGGTTTATTATAAGGTGTTATTGTTCTGGCTCCATCCACTCCACCCCAGCACCCTAAATGGCCCTTATAATCTAGCTGTCATATTTCCACATCATCTTTCAAGTCTGGGCATTGGTGACTTGTAACCATATGGATGGGCTATGTCTTTTGATCCACAATATCACTCACTCTTTATTGGAATATTCAGTCCATTACATTCAGGGTAATTATTGATATGTATGTGTGTGATGCTGTCATTTTGATGCATTCATTTTTGTGTTGTTGATGTTTTCTATGTTTTTCTTAATATTCTGTCCTGGGTCATTCTTCTTTATGGGTTGACTTTTCATCTTTTTCAGTTTTGGTTTTATGTTTCTTGAGACTCCTGTGTTATGCTTCTTGTTTTGATATGTCACATTGTTATTTTGCTTTGTGGCTACACCTATAATCCTCCTTACTATTCTAAATTTAAACCAGACTTTAAATTCTGCATATCTTTTTAATTTCCTCTCCATCTGAAAGGGTTATAACTACTGTAATATATCCCTCTTTTTAGTGTGATTATGTCATAGTTTTTATGTTATGATCACTGGTTCCATACTTTTAATATTGTAGCTTTGATTGAGCTTTGTGACTTCCATAAGCAAGTAGCATTCTGGATACTGTGTCCTGCATTGCCTCCTCAAGTATGCACTTAATGTTTTTGTTCTTCTAAGCAAAGAGCTTCTTTCAGTGTTTCTTGTAGTCTCAGTTTCATTCTTACTAAGTCTCTAAGCTTCTGTTTATCTGCAACTGTCTTAATTTCCCCTTCATATTTGACAGACAGTTTTGCAAGGTATATAATTCTTGATTGGAAGTTTTTCTCCTTCAGGGCTTTGGATGTGTCATCCCACTGCTTTCTTGCCAGTATCATTTCTGCCAAGAAGTCAGACAAAAGCCTACAGGTCTTCCCTCTGAATGTTAGCTTTGCTTTGAGCCTCACTGCCTTTAAGGGCCTCTGTTTATGTTTAATTTTATTAAGCTTAATTATAATATGTCTTAGTGTCTTTCTTTTGAGGTCTAGTTTTCATGGCATTCAATACACATCTTGGATATCTATGTTCTCTTCTTTCATGATTTCAGGGAAGTTTTCTGTCAGTAACTCTACAGCAAGACTCTCTTTGTTTTCAGCTATCCCTCCCTGTTCAGGAACTCCAATTAATTGTTGTTTATTCCTCTTAAAAGAATCCCACATGTTTCTTAATGCTTCTTCATTTTTTCTTATTTCTTTGCCTGATTTCTCATAAACGCTGGTGTCAGTTACTCTGACCTCAGGCTCACAAGTCTGACTTCCATCTCCTCAATTCTGCTCTTTTGGCTTTGGATTGACTTATCAAATTCTGTCATTTTTCTGTTGATCTGCTGGATTTCACAATGTTGGTGTTCCATGAGTTCAGATAGCTTACTGAATTTTTCATTTTGTTCTCTTGTATTTTATTTAATCTCTGCCAAGTGCCGTCTAGGAGGGCTTTATACATAATTCTTTTGTACTTGACCTCCAATAGTTTTGGAAAGTCACCTGGGAAGTTTTTTTATTCTTTATTTGGGGAATATTCTGAAGCCATGATGGACTGCTTATTTAAATGGTTAGCAATGGATTGTTGTTTGTGTGTTGTCTAGAAGCTGTTCAATTTTCTTGGTGTTACCTCAATAGGAGCTGAGGTGTAGTTCTAAGAGGGGAGTTGGTCACCAGCCATCTATGTGTACTTTAGTAACTGGCCCTAGGTGGGCTCTCTGGGGTGGGAGGCTCTGCCTCCTGGCTGGCAAAGATGGTGCCCTGTTTATGGAGTCACTGAGGGGCCATCAGCTGATGCTATGATGTGAATCAGTGAAGGGTGGAGGAGATGCCCAGGGCCTCTCAACAGTCAGTTCTTCAGGTGGTCTTATTTTAAAAACGTACTTTACTGCTATGCGAGGAGCTGTCCAACAGCTGCCAAAAATAGTCAGGCCCTCAGGTGGCAGAACCTGCTTTGGGACTGACAACAAAAGCACCTCATAAGACATCCCCAGATTCTATGATGTGGTTCAAAGTACGGAGGGGTTTGGCCCTTCTTGCCATCCTCTGCCAGGCCCAACCTATAAATCTAGACACGAATCATCTCAAACATAGCTTTTCTGCTGGAGAAGCACTTGCCAGACAGGATTGTTGTGCCACTTGAGAATCAGCCCATCTTAGGTCCCCAGCTGGGTGACTCCACCTCCCAGCCAACCAAGATAGTGTCCTGGCTGAGCTTCCCTTCCTGTCGTGAAACAGCAGGATCTATGGTACAACTCATAAAAGAGAGGGTAGAGAGGCAGTGGTGCCTTCAGTTAGCAGCCGGGCTCTCAATACGTGGCTATCCCATGCACAGTCTCTCTGTTGCACTACATGGTGCTTACTTAAGCACTGCAGATCAGCATATTTGTTGGCTCATGCCCAGTGCCCACCTGCTGGACAACAAAGAAGGTGTCAGTGCCTGCAGTCCTCCAAAACAGTGAGTCAGAAGGAGCAGGGCTCAGTGGCCACTTTGCCTTATCTCTGAGAGAGATTATTACTCTGTTACTGGTGCTTAGTCAAATCTGACATACTTATGCCAGATCTTAGGGTTCCCTGGATGTCTGCACTGCTCCATTCAGTTATCATTCCAGGCCTTAGGTCTCAGGGGACTTGAGGAGATGTGTGTCTAGTCCACTATCTTGCCCTTCCTCCCCAGTGAATTGTAACCAAAGTCTGCAGCAGCAATATAGACCACAGCATAAGAGGATCCCCAACCTTTGTAGACCCAGGAAACTGAGTAGGGTATTTCTCTACCCAGAGGGGAGAGAGTTTACCCCCAAATGTATCTGTAAGTCCAGTTATATGGCAAGGATGGACAACCATCTGATGTGCAGGCCCATACCCACCCCCAGGATATCAGGAAAACTCCCACTGTTTTGTTAAGCAGGAAGCCACCGCAACCTGTCCCAGACAACACACTTGGGGGGGGATGTCGTGAATTGAATTGTGTCACCTAAAAAATATGTGTAGCCACGTGGCTGGGCCATGATTTCCTGTACTCTATGATTGTTCTCCATTTTGGGATTTTCCTGTGCTGTATGTTAAAGTGTTAGGGTGGGACTATAAATCCCTTCATAGGATCACCTCTGTACTCCACTGTAAAGGGAGTTTCCCTGGAGTGTGGTTTGCACCACCCTTAATCCTTTTATCCTGCAAGAGATAAAAGGAAAGGGAAGTAAGCAGAGAACTGGGAACCTCACACTATCAAGAAAGCAGCACTGGGTAAAAAGCGCATCCTTCAGACCTCAGGTCCCTGTACCAAGATGCTCCCTGGGCAAAGACTGATGCAGCACCAGACTTTCCTCCAGAGCCGACAAGGAGGAAGGTCTTCCCCTGGAGCAAACATCTTGAATTTGGGCTTGTAGCATACCAGACTGTGCAAGAATAAACTTTCCTTTGTTAAAGCTGTCCACTCTGTGGTAATTCTGTTAGAGAAGCACTAGCTGACTAAAACAGGAGGGTTCTTCTGTGATGTTATCTGGGTGGTGGTTTGTAGCTTTTCAGTCGGTGGTTGAGAAGAATAGTCTCAGGTACTTGGGCAAGGTCTGAAAAAAAAAAATAACCTCACAGGCTCCAGCTTAGTCTTGCCTGAGAGATTAGGCAAGAATTTTTAATCAACACTTTTAACCCTATCAATCTATATTGTTAGTATTATAACATCTCATATCTGTGAGATTAGTTTGCTGTGGAAGTAATTGTCCTGGTCTTAAGTATGTTTCGTTTATAGACTATCTTGTCTACTTCAACTTCCCCTGAGAGATCTCATACTCATAATTTTTATGGGGACATGGATGGAGATCTCTACTTCTGTATCTACTTCATGTTGAACAGAGTTGTAGTCCTGCCTGTATGAGTAGAAATCTCTCACTAGCTGTGTTAATTATCTACAAGGGCCAGGATAACAATTACTGGATATCGGTTAGAACCCATGGAACATTATTTATTTTATTTGGGACTGTTGTAATCTGGAAGATACAAATATTATTTATACTATCCTAAAACCTCATTTAGTAACAGAATAAATGAATAGTATGTCTCCATTTACTTAGTAATTTTTGTCCCAGCAACACAACAGGGCATTTAGGGGACATATAGAAAGGAATGTCTTAACAACTGTAACTCCACCAGGCACAACAGCAATTTTTTTACCTTGGATTTTTAACCCAAGCTAGTAGTTACACAGTCTCACTTGGAGAGTGGGCCTATGCAGTAATTTTAGGCAGAGAAGGTGGTTTTCATGTCTAAGACAAATTTAATCTCCTTACCATCCATGTTGAGTGTAATCCTTGATTCCCTGATGGAGATGTCAGTGGGTTAGTTGACAGCCAGGTGAGTCTCAGGGCTCTGTCATTGGTCTGTTTCTTCAGACCCCTCTTCTGAGAGACTCATATCTTTCTAAGAGGGCCTGTCCATCTAGGCCTTTAGGGTAGTCAACTGGGCATCCTGTTTCAGGGTGCTCAGGACACTCCAGCTTTCAGTGGCTTCATTTTTAACAGTACCTGCATTGATCAGGGTTAGTAATCACCAGCTAGTCAGGTGATCCTACATCCTGATCTTTGGGAGCCAACTGGGTTACCTCAAAGTAATTGGGCCTTCTTTGTTCTTTTATTCTTCTTCTTTTATTATTTTATTTTTGGTGTATGTCACCAAATCTCTTGTCAATAAACACCTTAAAGGTCTCGGGAGAGTAAGGTCTGAGGTTCTGATAGAGGGCCGTAAAAGTCTGTACATAGGGGATTTTTCTCCATTTTTCCTTAAGTTTACAAAACAGAATGCACAGAGCAAAACAGCCAGACTAGTTTATCTGGAGCATCATTTGACTCAAGTGGCTTTAGGAACCAATTATTTTTAAAGCTCACAGTTTAAAAGGGTTTCTAAACATAGTAGCTCATGTGGATTACCTCAGTGTCCATGAAAGTCAGACATTTAGATGTTCGAAGAATTACATATATTTTACATTTTTTTTTTCCTTTTGAATCATGATCTTACTACAGAGTCTTTAACCAAAAATGTTCAGTAGTAATTGAATACCGTCAGGTTTTTAAGATCTCAGGCACTATACAGTAAACTGGAAAGTAGAATATAAACACTAAACAAATATTATATCGATTATCTGAAATAACCAATGAAACCATTACTGTAAGCTATCTGAAAGAGGAAATAAATCTCATGAGGCATTTATGTATCTGTATAAGAGTTTTGGATATCTTGAGTCACAGTCTGTTTTATAAGTTTAAAACCTTTGTTAAGATACTCTAGTTAATTCTTTTCAGATAATTAGCAAAAACTGCAGATGACAAAAGCTTAATATGATCATAATTAATAAAAATATTTTAATAGTGATAGAAGTTAATTTCAAGTAGAAAGTAAAAACCAAATAATCCAGTCCTCTGAGGACTCTCCTCACCCCACAGTGGTGATCGGCATCTGGGATCTTAAAAGCTGACAAGCTGCCATCTGAGGATACAGCAAATGGTCCCAACTCAGCAGGAATGGGTGATTACCAAGATCCATAGCAACATGGGGGAAAGAGAACCCAAAAGACAGAGAGACCCACGTGAGTGGGTGTCTACATTGACTTGTGAGTGGGTGTCTACATTGACTTGTGACTGAAAGAGCCAAATGGTGCCCGGCCACCACCAGTGATAGCCACAATGGAGCTCACAAAGTTGAGTCTCACTGGCAACACAAGAATAAATAGGGATGTGCCCTGAGATCTCGACTAAAAGACCACAATTGGCAGTCCAGAGTCTTAGGGGTTCCCTTGGGATCATGGCCCCTAGCCCTGATGTTGCCCCTGTCCATAAATCATAATGAAGATCAACTTTTCGGATAGCAGTGGATTGGATTCAGGGATACAGTCACCATATTTTGTGGGCACTTTATGGTTCTAGGCATCTAAAAGATGTCATCCTGCTGACCTCATGCTGCAGGGAGGAGAATGGGTGGAGATAAGAAGATATGAGACTGTCAGGAGGATAAGATATGTATGGAGCAGAGAGGAAGAGTGTGCTGTCACCATGCAGGGAGAGCATTAGAAGCTGCATATAGCGGAGCATGCAAATTGATATGGAAATGCACATTTTCATTCAATCATAATAAAAAGAAATCCAGTACTCTGAAAAACCTTAGACAACGTTCCTAAACACAATCATTACCATGTTTTTAAGGAACTTCAGATACTGTACATAATAATCATGTTATGATTATTGTGCCTATGAGGCATAATACCACATAGTCAAGCTATCCAAGGTTATTAAATTTTTAAATACCTATGTAGTATGTCGCCATGAGTCGGATCTGACTCGACGGCGCTTGGTTGGCTGGCATATAGTATGTCCACTAACTCAATCCAACATCACTGCGTTACCCAAAAAGATCCTGGAAATTATTTTAAGCATGTAATTTGAAATAAAGTTTGTTTAAACATTCCAGGTTTTCATTCCATTTTATTGTCTAAATTTTTTTCATAATTTAATTTTAACTCATAAAGTTTTTATCAACTGGCTTTGGGCTAGTCTAGCCTCTTACACCAGTTGTAGTTCTCTCTTTAGTCTAGTTTCATTTTTAGCTGTTACCTCTTCTTCCATAGCAGCACAGACAGCACATAGCAAACGCCATACGACATAGGCAAAAAGCACTCAGGCATCGCATTTGTTTTATCCACCCTAATTCCTGTAGGAGTTCCAGCAGCTCTTGTGGTGTCTTCAGGGCATCCTTGTACTCATGCTGGCTCCAAGTTTTCCACCAGCTGGGCCAAAGAACTAAAGACAGAGACCAAAGGCCACCCTGGGATTTCCTCTGGCAGAGTCATATTTTCCCCCACGTCACCCCAGATGTTCTGAGATTTTTCAGTCTCCTTGGCTGGCTCACCAACTGTTTGCATTGTTAAGGTCTATTCCCAATGATGCGAATGCTTCTGAATATATGGTTGCTGAGAGACCAAAAAACTAACTGGGAGACATGGTTGAAACTAATCCAAGAGACATGGGTTTACTTATGAAAGGGAAACTTACAACTGTGACAGCAGTACTACATTCAGTGGTGGCCAGCTGGACAAGCTGTTAACCATGTGGCTAGTAGAGGCATCTAGATTTTTGACGGATTTTCCCTCCCCCTTGGTCATACTGGCTGTGGTCCAAAGTGGCGTGTCATATGTTAATAAGGATTAGGTTGCTTGTCCAGTGGGTGTGGTGACAATATGTTGCACCGCAGGTCCTCTGTTACAGATGTCAGCAACTGCAAGGTGTGTCCCTGTCTGGCTGGGTACTGTAATAACCTCTTTTACATCAAAGGATCACTGTGGGGACATGTACTAGTGAATGTGTCCATGAGCTACTTGAGATTTTTTGGCTTAAGTTTCCAATATAATTGTCTTAATTACTCTTACCAGAAAGCAGGAAGGGTTATGATCAGGTTTCTTTGATAAGTACATCACAAGGATTGGTCATTGTAGAGTCTTATTGTTCTGATTCCATACAAACTCTGGATCCAAAGAGCATGGTCTGCTCTTAGCAGTATGAGGTCCCCAAATCTCTGCTTGCTTCCCGTTCCTTTATCTCTTGTGAGATAAAAGGTGGTATAGGTCATACTCCAGGGAAACTCCCTTTATGTTAGATCAAAGATGTGACCTGAGTCAAGGGTGTTATATCCCACCCCAATCCTCTTTAACCACAGGCAGAGATTTACAATTTATAACAAACAGGAAGCTACAAAATGGAAGACAACACCACAATACTGGAAATCATGGTCTAATCAAGGTGATGTATATTTTGGGGGGATACAATTCAATCCATGATAGTCACACTGTCATTTAACAGCTTCTAGTCTTTGACCTAGGCAATGTTCACATGTGCCTACAGGTTGGGGTCCCTGAGGGCTGGATCAGGCTCCAGAGGAGACTCACAAATAGTGCTGCAGGGCCTGATCTATTGCTGACCCTAGATCAAGGTCCACACCATTCTTGCCCAAACACTGTGAGTGCTGTGGTTGTGAGAGTGGTGTGTGCTGACTTGTGTACCATCTCCAGACAGGCAGAGGGTGCTTTTCTGTTTCTCACAATCATTCTGTTCTTATTCCCTCCCCTACCCCCACTGAACTTTGGTGTGTTGGGTGCAAATACCAAGACTTTTAGGCACAGATGACCAGCCCATGTGGCATTCCATCTTGACCTCAGATCTGAAGCAGAGTGCAGAAGGTGGTGGTGTTAGGGTCCGTGATTTTCAAGATGCGACACTGTTACTTTAAAGGTTAAATTTTATTAAAAAATATGCCCAATAGGAAAAATACTGGTGCACCAGGGACGCACCCCAAGCTACACAGAGCAGGGGGCGACGGGGAGTTTCCTCAGGGCCCAGTATTTAAGTCGTGAGATTGCAAAGTAGGGAGGGTGAACTGACCTTTACATTGATTGGTTAACTCCTATTGTAAAATGTGGTCAAGGTCTAGGGGTCACTTGCAGGCTGTCACTTGCAAGGTTGCCCCCAGGCTTGTCTTATGACAGTGTTTTGTAAGACAAAGGTAAGATTATTCTATGGTATTTTCTGCTATTAAGTTGTGTCCTGGGGCTTTCTTCAATACCTCCAATTTTTACCGGGCCCTTCCTCATTTCAACAGTGGCACCTCAACATTGTGTGCCTTTGGGGAAAAGGTAACTGCATTTCCTATAAATATAAGCATTTTGAAAGCATGGGTGGTTGATTCTCAGGCCAACTCTTTCAGAGAAACACGAGGTAGTTTCTAGATGTAACACACATACACACAAACTATAGCAAACCGAATATCCAAATGTTAAATAAAGACAGGGTCAATGTTACTAATGTTTCCTCTCACCTAAAGTTGCAGTATGACTCAGCAGGTATCTTATCTTCTTAAAATTTTAATGTTTTATTCACCATGGACTTTTTGCATTTTTTAAAATGCTGCCTTTCAGAATGTCATTGATCTTGATCATGAGGTTTTGGATGCACTTTTAAATCCTTCACCTGAGGGAAGTACTTTGCTCTCCTTACCTTCCTTTCAGCCCTCTCCCAAAGCAACTGTGTATTTGACTGTTCTTCCTGTGGTGAGGAAGGACTCCAGCCCAAGCTACTTCCTGCCCAAGAGAGAATGACAAATCAATCTGAACCAAGAGCAGTTGAGAAAATCTTGGTTAAGGAAATGAGAGGCAGATAGACAAAGACAGAAAAAGAAACTGACAAAGACAGGGAGAGAACAGCAGAGTGGAGAAGACAAAAAGATTAAAGGGAGAAAGAAAGGACCTGGACCAAGTCTGTGACTGTGGAGTTCCCACAAATGACCTGCTGATTCAGTCTATCCTTGTTTTGATGGTTTTAGCTTCAAAGAGCTAATATTTGAAATCTAACAGAAATAGTAGCAGGACTAAAGTAAGTTATTCAGTGGTTCACAGAAACAAAGCTACTGTTTGTCCTGGATTATCTAAGAAGTTGAAATAATCTCCACAGGGAGTTAAGGTCCATATCCACTTACAAACACAGTTCTTATCTCCTGCCTAGGTAAAAGGCAGCCTGTTCACCCTGTGATTATCTGTGAAAGCAAAGGCTAGTGTGTAAAATAAGATAGTCTTCCATACATAGGATAACCAGGTATCCCTGTTTGCTCAGGAATGTCTCAGTATACACCTGCTGTCCCTGTGTAATTATGAAAACAATACCCTGACACTCTCAAGAGTAGCCTAGTTTGAACAGTAAACTGTGTGTGTATGCCCTGCTAAATGAGTTCTTCACATCTTAAAGCAGTTCTTGCAACAGGCAGAATAGGTAGAATTATCTCTATTTAGCAGATAAAGAAACTGAAGGTCAGAGAGGTTATGACTCTGCCCAAGGTCATAGACCTATTAAGTGGAAGAGCCAGGATTTGAAGACTACCTCCCAAACCTATTAACTTTCTACCATGCCATACAACTACTCAGGCTCAAGAAAAAATTTAAAGTCAATAGACTTCAAAATCACGTCAATATGTCACAAGTAATAATCCACGAGTCTATCCTGAGACACCAACGTCGTCTGTGGCCCCTAAACTTTGCAAACCAGAGAAATGAAGCTGCCAGAAGCTAAGTGAGTCAACAGTTTGCCAAAACCCAACATCCCCATTAATGGCAGCCCTGCTGCTTTCTAAGTGGTAGATTTGTGAAAATCAACCCAGGACAAACAATTTTATTAAGGTTTGTTACAGGAATTCTGGTTGCATAGTGGTTACAAACTTGACTACTAACCAGAAGGTCAGTGTTTTAAATCTACCAGCCACTCCTTGGAAACCCTACTAGTCAGTTCTGCCCTATAGGGTCACTATGAGTGGAATGACTCCACAACACTGAATTTCGGGTATTCCACAGTTTGATGCTTTTTAAACCTCCTCCCAGGCAAATCTGTTGAGTCAGAGTAGAGAATGGGCAACATAAGACAGGAGAGGTAAGGTAGGCAATTGTTGTACTACATAAGGCCTTGAAGTCCCTGTTAAGAATTTGTTTTTTAATTCCAAGAGTATTGGGAGTTGTTGAAGAACTAAAGGACAAAGGCATAAAATAAGTAGGCTCACATTTTTGGAAGACCGCAGAGGATTGAAATGGGGCAAGAATTTTGAAGACTGGTGCTAGACATGAAACTGACTAGATGGGATTAGGATCAGCTCTGAGAGTGAAAATAGGGGAGGAAGGGAGTCAAAATGACTCCTGTTTCTAGGTGGAAAGATGGCATCTTTCTTTGAAGAAGGAACAAACTTAGGGGGCTTTAAGCCATTCAGCTTGTTTTTGATGGGTGGGACAGATTTAAGGAGCCTTTGAGAAATCCATGGCAGCAGCTATGTAAGCAATTTAGCATGCTTGAAGCTCTAGAACTGAATAGACTGGAAACTAATGGAAAGTTCTCTGCATATACAGAGTAGTGGTTTTTACAGCAGTTTTCAGAGTACAATTTACTCAAGGATATACCCTCTACCAGGGGTTGGAGTGGGGTTAGAGTCTGGGTTCAATTCTTTG
>KN682153.1:25280-199508 GCA_000152225.2 Procavia capensis | reverse complement strand
GGTAAAGACAACCGAGAAGACAGAAAGATCCACAAGAGTGGGTGCCTATGTCGACTTGAGACCGGAAGAACTGGATAGTGCCCGGCCACCACCAGCGATAGCCACGATGGAGCTCACAGAGAGGAGTCTCACTGACAACAGAATAAAAAGGGGTGCATCATGAGATTTCCACTAAAAGACCTCAATTGATGGTCCAGTGGTTTTGGGGTTCCTCTGAGAACATGGCCCCCAGCCCTGATGCTTTCCTTTCCCATAAATTATAACAAAGGTCCACTCTTTGGACAGGAATCGGTTGGACTTGGCAATGCAGAGTAACCATATGTTGGAAGCACTCTATGGTTCTATACATCTATAGGATATCATCTTGCTGACCTCTGGCTGGAAGAAGGGGAGTGGATGGAGAGGAGGGGAAAGGAGGCTGTTGGGAGGATGAGACATGTATGGAGCAGAGAGGAATAGTGTGCAGTCACCGGACAGGGAGAGCAGTGGAAGCTGCATATTGGGGGGCATGTAAATTTATACGTGAATGTTCATATTTTCACTCAGTCATGTTAAATAAAATTTTTTTTAAAAAATTGATTAAGCATACAACCAGGATGATTGATAATTACTAGTGATTAGAATGCAAAAGTTGGAAACACAGGATTGTCAGTTGGGAAATCCGGTCTTCATGACAAAAATGATGCCAGAAGTAGCATGATAGAATTTTGCATGACCAATGACTTCTTCATTGCAAATAACCCTTTTCACCAACATAAATGACAACTGTACACATGGACCTCATCAGATGGAGTACACAGGAATTAAATCAACTACATGTGGTTGCCTACATGTTCTATTCATACATTCAAAGATTGATATGCTGTAATTATACACTTTGGTTTTATATGAAGATAAAAAAGCCTATATTTCACTTTCTTCAATTTCTCCGAACATAAAATTTGGAAAGCAAAATGGAATGAAATTCTTCACCAAGAGCAATCAAGTTGGTTCTAATACACGGTTAACCTCATGGTATAGATTAATACTTTTCTATAGGTTTTCAAGGATTTGAAGTTTGAGAAACAGATGGCCAGGTGTGTGTTCCAAGCTTATTAATTCTAAGTATTTTTTGAAAATACATTTTTTTAGGTAGTTCAAGGTACCTTCAACCTTCCTTGTCGGCTCCATAACACAACATCATCAATTCTTCTTCTAAAAACCCACTGTCGTCAAATTGATTCCAAGTCACAGTGACCCTACAGGACACAGTACAACTGCCACATGTGGCTTACAAGGAGTGTCTTGTGAACTGTAACTGCCAACCTTAGGTTAGCAGCTTTAGCTCTTAACCACTATACTACAGGGTTTCCAGTTCTTCTCAAGTATCCTTTATTCTTTGCCTAGGTTTCACATGCATATGTGGCCACTGAAAACAACCTGGCTTAGGCTGTGCCTGCATAAGTCCTTAAAGTGACAGCTTTGCATTTAAACACATTAAAGAAAAAAAATTATTATTATTTTGCATTAGATTTGTGAAGAATAGATTCTCGTGATATTAAGTCTTCTAGTCTATAAGCAAGATAGGTTTCTATATTTATGTAGGTTTCTTTGGTTTCTAGTAGCAGAGTTTTGTTATATTCTTTGTTTAATTCTTATTACATCTCTGTTTAGATTTATTCCTAGGCATTTTATCTTCTTAGGGGCTATCATAAGTGGTAATGATTTGGTGATTTCCTCTTTATTGATGTAAAGGAATCCAACTGATTAGTGTATTCTGATAATTTGCTGAACTCTTCTGTGAGTTCTAGTTGATTTTTTGGTAGACTCTAGGTTGTTTTTCTGTGTATAAGATCATGTCATCTGCAAACAGATATGTTTTTATTTCTGCCTTACCCATATACCCACTGCCATTGAGTTGGGTCTGATATAGATGCCCATTATTTCTTTATCTTGCCTTAATGCTCTGGCTAGATCGCCAGGATAATATTGAAAAGAACAGTGAAAATAGGCATCCTTGTTTGGCTCCTGTTCTCAGATTCTACTTAGGTTGATGTTGGTTGTTGGTTTTACATAGATGCATGCCCCTCATCATGTCAAGCATATTCCCTTCTTTTTGTACCTTACTGAGAGTTTTTAACATAAATGGATGCTAGACTTTGTAAAATTCCTTTTCTGCATCAATTAATATAATGAAATGCTTCTTGTCTTTTTAAAATTTATTAATGTGGTTCACTGTTTTTCTAATATTGAACCATCCCTGTATCCCTAATATGAATCCCACTTGATCACAGTGAGTTATTTTTTTTTGACATATTGTTTAATTCTATCAGCCAGAAATTTTCGAGGAGTTTTGAATCTAAATTCATGAGAGATATTGGTTTGTAATTTTCCTTTCTTATCCGACTTGACGGCACTTGGCTGGCGTGCTGTCTTTACCTGGTTTGGGTTTCAGGGTTACGCTAGCTTCATAGGATAAAGTGAGAGTATTCTATCCTTTTCTACACTCTGGAATGCTGTTGGTAATGTGATGATAACTCTTCCTAAACACTTGGTAGAATTCTCCAGTGAAGCCATCAAGGCCAGGGTTTTTGTTTTCTTTTGTTTTACTTGGGAATTTTTTTTTAAAATCATGTTTTCAATTTCTTCTTTTTTGATGGATATATTTAGTTGTTATACTCCTATTTGTGCTAGTGTTCATAGGTGATATGTTTCTAAAAATTCGTCTATTTCTTCTAGGTTTTTTTAATTTATTAGAGTACAATAGTATTCTGCTATACTCTTAATTTCAGTTGGGTCTGTTGGTAAATCACCCTCCCCATTTCTTGTTTGAGCTATTTGCTTCATCTCCTACTTTTCTTTTGCCAGTTTGTCTAGTAGCTTGTTAATTTTGTTGATTTTTTCAAGAAACCAACTTTAGGTCTTGTTAACGCTTTTAATCATTTTTCTATTCTCTGTTTTACTTAATTCTGTTCTAACTCTCATTATCTGCTTTCTTCTGGTGCTCAAGGGGTTCTGCTGTTTTTCTTTCCACTTGTTCACGGTGTAAAGTTATTCAATCGAGCCCTTTCTTCTTTTTGGATGTATGCATTTATTGAGATAAACTGACCTCTGAGCACTGTTTTTGCTGTGACCCATTTGTTCACATAGGATGTATTTTCATTCTCATTTGATTCTATGAATTTCTTTCTTCCATCACTGATTTATTCTATAAATCAGTAGTTTTTGACCAAGGTGTTGTTCAGTTGCCACGTGCTTGATTTTTTCTTCTTTTTTCTGCTTTTGATCTCTATTTTATGGCTTTATGGTCTGGAAAGATGCTTTGTAATATCTCATTACTTTGAATTTTGTTAAGGATTGTTTTGTAGCCTAATACGTGGTCAATTCTGGATAATGTTCCATGTGCTTTGGAAAAGAAAGCATATTTAGCTGCTGTTGGGTGGAGTTTTCTGTGTATGTCTATGAAGTCAAGTTGATTGACTGTGGCCTTTAGATTTTCCATATCTCTTTTTTAGATGCTCTGTCCTTCACGAAAAGTGGTGTTCAAGTCTCCTACTACTAACGTGGAGCTGTCTATTTCTGTTTTCAATGCAGTTAGTGTTTATATTATATATTTTGGAACACTGTCATTAGGTTCTTAGATATTTAATATGATTATGTTCTCCTAGAGTACTGATCTTTTTTAATCATTATATTAAAAGGGAGGCCTTGGCCAGCCTGAATCAGTCTTGCTACAAACAGTAGTTAAGACAACCACGCTATAAACACTAAGTCCTGAGAACTCACTTCTCCCCCATCCATAAGAGTTTATCTTGTATTGATCATAAGTCACATGGCTATTCTTTCCTCTTAGGAACACTGATTAATTGTTCTGTTTATCCCCTTTCAGTTATTGTCTAAAACCTGAATCACCAGGTGGTTTGGATGATTATCCAAGTCCTGACTTGTTGGAGCCATGCAGATACTCCACAGAGAATATTGTTGAAACTTGCATGGACCGGGAAAAATATTAATCAGCACCCCACCCCTTAATCAATCTATATAACCTCCAGGCTTAGCCTATGCATGAGGGCAAGCTTTGGAAGAACTGACTCCCCCTTCCTTCTTGCATGTCGGCACTCAATAAATGTCTTCATTTAATCATCTTACCTCCTGTCTCAGCAGTCTTTATGGACAGGTGACACAAATCTACGACTGAGGTTACTATACAGTGTTCTTCCTTACCCAGTGTGGTAGATTTTATTTTAAAGTGTTTTATCAGAGATCAGCATTGCCACTCCTGCTCTTTTCTGAATGTTATTAGCTTAATGTACTCTTTTTCTATTTTTTGTCTTTACCTCTGGTAATTCCAGGAAGTCCTCCCCCTCTGAAAAATCTGATTTTTTGTTTGGTGACTTTTTGTTTGGTCTTTGAATCTAAGTTATGTCTCCTGTAAGCAGCATATAGATGGGTCATGTTTTTACACACGCCACTCTGTCTCTTTACTGGTGCATTTAGTCCATTTACATTTAGTGTGATTATTGATAAGTGTAAGTGTAGTGCTGTCATTCTGATGTCTTTTTTTGAGTGGCTAGACAATTCTTCTGTTTTATTTCATTTTCTGTGCTGAGCCTCTTTATGTGTTTTGTTTTTAACTTTTTCAATTTTGGTGGTTTTGTATTTGCTGAGATTCCATGTTTTTCTTTTTATCATTTTGATTCATAGGATTTATGGTTTCCTTTGTGGTTACCTTAATATTTACCCCAATTTTTAGAAATCTGAATCAATTTTTAATTTGTTTGTATCATTTTGAATTCTTCTCCAAATGAAAGATCTACAATTGCATTTAATTTTAGGTCCCTCTTTTGTGTTATACTGTTTTCATAATGACATCTGATTCCCAATTTTCAATGTTTTGCCTATGATTTATTTTTATGATTCCCATTTGGGCTGCTATCCAGTTTCTGTGTTCCATGATCTAGTCTTGGGTTGTTATTTAGTGTTAATTGGTTTTCTAATCAAAGGAATGTCTTTCACATTTCTGATAATTTTGCTTTGGTTTTGCAAACTCCCTCCAGAACTGTCCTAATTTCACCATCACATTAGAGAGACAATTCTGCTGGATATATGATTCTTGGTTGGCAGTTATTTTCCTTCAAGGCTTTACATATGTCACTCCATTGCGTTTTCCCTGTATGATTTCTAGTGAATAGTACAAACTTAATCATATTCTCCTTTGTAGGTTATTTTTGTTTATCCCTAGCTATTTCTAAAAATGTTTCCTTATCTTTAGTTTTGGCAAGTTCGATTATACTATACCTTTCTTTTGGCTTTCTTTTGAGATCTACCTTGTGTGGAGTTCAGTGAGTGTCTTAGAAACATATCTTCTTATCTTTCATGATATCAGGGAATATTTATGTCAGAAAATCTACAAAAATTTTCTCTCCATTTTCAGTTATTCTCTCCCCCCTCATCCTGATACCCCAGTCATTTGTAGATTGTTCCTCTTCATAGAGTTCCACATAAGTCCTAGTGTTTCTTGATTTTTTATAAATTATTTTATCTGATTTTTCCTCGTGTGTTTATGTCCTGTGCTTTATCTTCTGTATCACTAATTCAGGATTCCATTGCCTCAGTTCTGTTCTTTTGACTTTCTAATGTCTAATTCTGTAATTTCACTATTAATTTTCTGAATTTTCTTTTTTCTTTTTTTTAATTTGACTGAGTGAAAATGTACATTCCCGTATAAATTTATATGTCCACATAAATGCAGCTTCCACTGCAATTTTCTGAATTTCTAATTCTTGCTGATCAGTGCTTTCTTGAAGCTTGTCCAATTTGCCACTATGCTTTTATGCATTTTGCTTCATCTCTGTCTATGTCTCTTGAAAAGCTCTAAATATTACTCTTTTGTATTTATCTCTGGTGATTCCAGGAAGTCCTCTTCCTCTGGAAATCTAATTTTTTTATGAGGTTTGTTAGGGGATCATGATCTGCCCCTTTACATGCTTTGATATGCACTGCTGCTACTGAGCCATTGAAAATTATAGTTATTTTATGTTTGGCTTATGTGTTTTAGGTTCTTGTTTTAAAATATACAGTTTACTTTTCTCATATGAATTCAGCTCAGGTACCTGTGTGGTCAGATACCAAGTGCACGGTGCAGTCTCAACTACTGTCACAGATGGCTATGGGTGATCAGTATAGGCACAGGTATTTGGCTGCAGCAGAGAGCTAACAGCTGTCTCTAAATATCTGTGAGTTTGTCACATTTCATTATGTCTGAATTTGGATGAGGGAACAGTTTCTGCCCTGCTTATCTGGCTTAAGGTAGTCAGCAGAAAAAAAAAATTTTTTTCTTTCCTTTACTGTCTTCCCCACATGTGCTAAACTATTCCCACTCTGAGTCTGAGAGAATGGCTCAAGGAAGACTTAAGGAGTACTGTTTCCAGCTCAGTTAATAAGGTTGGACTCCAGAGGCAAATGCAGTGCAGAGAAGGGAGGGGGCAAATGGTTTGAGGCAGATTTGAAGGGTCCTACCTCCAGTTGAGTTAATGGCTTCAGGCTTCAGCTCCAGGTGTAATGAAGAGAAGGGAGAAGGGAGGACCAGGAGAAGAGAGACAGGCCCATATCAAAGCAAAGATTCATATCCACACATAGCAGACTACATGAAAAGATACAGCTTCCTGAAGATGGCAGACTAGACACACATCTCCTTAACTCCCTCTGAAAACTAAGGCCTGGATTGATCATTAAATGGAGCCTTACACCCAGTGTGCCTAGAACACAGCCTATAGCTGTCAGTTTGGACTATGTGCCACTGAATGGGAAATTTCTTCTCTTTTACTGACCCACACCCTTGCTGAATGCCAGTTCTCATGGACTAAAGGTAACTTTTAATTTTTTCTTCCTCTGTCTTAGCCAACAGGCATAGCTTGGGCTTAACTGGCAGCAAAGCTCAGCCACACTGCTGACGGGATCAGCAGGTGGAATAGTCACATTTTGAGACCTTGGCTCTCATCTCTGTGTAACTCGGACTCTCCCCTCTCTCCAAACCTCCGCCACTGAATCAGCTATTTCACAGCAGGTGGGAGAGCTTGTTGGTGACTCCATCTTGTTCAATTGGGAGACAGATTTACTCAAACAGAGGCCTCAGTAGGGACTAATTCCCAGGATGGGAGGTAGTGCCAGCCTGGGTAGCACTTTTCCAACAGAAAAGCTGTGTTTTACACAATGTGGTCTTACAGGTGGGGCCTGGCAGCAGATGACAGCAGGGCAGTACACTTTCCCAACTTTGAACTAGTTTACAGCATCTGGGGTTGAATATACAGGTGCTTACTTTGCCAGCTGGGAAGAGGAGCTTGCATACCTCACAGCCTGAGTGATTTTTGGAAGCTGTCAGATAGCTTTTACCATTCAATACAAAACAACCTAGAGAAATAATGGTGGTACATCCTGATGGCATCTCTTCCAGCCTTTACTGACCTGCATATAGGATCAGCCAACAGCACCCAGTGACTCCATAAGTAGGGCCGTGTCTTTGCCAATCAGGAGGTGGAGCCTGTTACCCCAGAGATTCTACTGGGCTGAGTCCCTGATGCACATGGAGGGGACTGGTGATCACCTTCCTTCTCTGACTGTGCTTTAAATCCCATTAAAGTAACACTGAAGAAGCTAAACAACCTCTGGATGCCCAAAAAGCAGCAGACTTTGGACAGAAACTTAAAGAAAAATTCACCTATGGCTCCAGAAAGCCCCCAAAAGAAAGAACCAAAGACCTTCCCAGATGAAGAAGCCCTTCTAAAACTATTGAAGGTTGATTACAAAAGGATCATATATAGAGCCTCCCTAGACATTATACAAAATGCAGCAGAGCAAAAAGAAAAATTAACCAAGCTGTCTGAATTGATGGAACACGAGTATTCTGAAATCCAACAAATCAACAGCAAAATCAAAGAACAGAAAATTAAATTCAAACCATAGAAAACACAGAACTGAACAAATGTAAAACAGACTTTCTGATTTGGAAGACAGAGCTACTGATTTCAGCATCTGTGAAGAGAAATCAGAGAAAAGAAACAAGAAAAATGAAGAAGCATTAAGAAACATGTGGGATTCTATTAAGAAGAACTGTCTATGATTAATTGGAGCTCCTGAACAGGGAGGGACACCTGAAAACACAAAGAGTATTGTTATTGAGCTGCTGACAGAAAACTTCCCTGAAATTTTGAAAGAAGAGATTATAGATATCCAAGATGCATATCAAACGCCATTCAATATAGATTCTAAAAGAAATACTCCAAGACACATTATAATCAAGCTTAACAAAATGAAATGTAAGCAGAAACTCTTAAAGTCAGCAAGATTCAAAGCAAAGCTAACATTCAGAGGGGAACCCCGTAGGCTTTCGTTTGACTTCTCAGCAGAAATGATACTGGCACAGAGACAATGGGATAACACATTCAAAGACTTGAAGGAGAAAAACTTCCAACCAACAGTTGTATATCTGGCAAAACTATCTTTCAAGTATGAAAATGAAATTAAGACATTCACAGATAAACAGAAACTCAGAGACTTCATAAAAACCAAACCAAAGCTACAAGAAATACTGAAAGAAGCTCTTAGCTTAGAACAAGACCATTAACTCAACATTTTAGGAGGCAATACAGGACACATCATCCAGAAACCTACTCAGTTAGGGAAGGCACAAAACTCAGTCAAAGCTATAATATTAAAAGAAATGATCCAGTGATCATATCAGGAGATCTATGATACCATCATATTAAAAAGAGGGATGTACTACAGTAGTTATAGTCCTTCCAGATGGAAAGGAAGATAATAAGACATGCAGAAGTTAAAATTGGATTTAAACATAAAGGGGGATCACAGGGGTAGCCAGAAAGCACAATAAAGACGCAACATATCAAATCAGGAAATATAATACAGGAGTCTCAACAAACACAAAACCAACAACGAAAAGGGTGAAAAATTAACACATAAAGAAGAATGTCCCAGAACAGAATAGCAACAGAGAAAACATCAACACAAAAATAAACAGGTCAAAATGACAGCACTAAACACATACCTACCAATAATTTCATTGAAAGTAAATAGATTGAATGCTCCAGTAAAGAAACAGCAAGTGACATCTTAGATCAAAAGACACAACCAGTTTGCACGTTGCTTACAAGAAACTCATCTTAGACTTAAATATATGAACAAACTGACAAAGGATGGAAGAATATATACCAAGCTCACAATATACAAAAAGCAGGCGTGGCAATACTAATCTCAGATACAGTAGATTTTAATATAAAATCCACCCTCGTGGACAAGGATGGACACTGTTTATCACTGAAAGGTTCAATACACAAACAGGACTTCACAGTATTAAATATTTATGCAGTCAATACTAGACCATCTAAATACATCGAAGAAATACTGACTACATTCAAAAATGAGATAGACTGCTCCACAATAATAGTGGGAGACTTCAACACTCCTCTCTCAGTATTGGACAGATCTTCTAGAAAAAAGCTTAATAAAGACACAGAAGAGCTTATTGC
Organism: Procavia capensis; assembly: GCA_000152225.2. Classification (NCBI taxonomy): domain Eukaryota; kingdom Metazoa; phylum Chordata; class Mammalia; order Hyracoidea; family Procaviidae; genus Procavia; species Procavia capensis. The sequence continues at coordinate 189,984 of KN682153.1, read as the reverse complement.
CACAACTAACCAATTAGACCTCATGAACATATATAGAACTTTCTATCCATCAGCAGATAGCTACACTTTCCTCTCCAGTGCACTTGGCACATTTTCCCGAATAGAGCATGCGTTAGGACATAAAACAAATCTCAACAAAATCCGCACCACTAAATTATTGCAAAGCATCTTCTCAGACCATAAAGCCATAAAAGTCAAAATCAGTAGCAGAAAAAACATATACAGTAAGTGGAACTCGTGGAAACTGAACAACATCTTTCTCAAAACGCCATAGGTTACAAAAGAAATCAAAGATGAAATACATCTATGGATTCCAGTGAGAATGAAAACTTTCTACCAGAACCTATGGAACACAGCCAAAGCAGTGTTCAGGGGTCAGTTTATCTTTATAAATGCACACATCCAGAAGGAAGAAAGAACTCAAACCAAAGAACTAACCCCACAGCTTGAACAAGTGTTCAAGTGTTCAATTTGACACCATAGAAAGGGATGGAACATTCCCAAATTCATTCTATGAAGCCGCATAACCCTGATACCAAAACCAGGGAAAGACTCAACAAAAAAAGAAAATTACAGACCAATATCACTCATGAATCTAGATGGAAAAATCTTCAACATAATACTAGCCAATAGAATTCAACAACATATCAAAAAAATAATTCATCACAACCCAATAGGATTCGTATCAGGGATGCAAGACTGGTTCAACATCAGAAAAACAACTGATGTGATCAACCACATAAATAACACAAAAGACAAGAATCATCTGATTTTGTCTATTGATGCAGAAAAAGTCCAATACCCATTCATGCTAAAAGCTCTGAACAAAACAGGAACAGACAGCAAATTCCTCAACACAGTGAGGGTCATTTATACAAAGCCAACTGCCTACATCATCTAGAATGGGGAGAGACAGAAACAATTCCCCTTGAGAACGGGAGCTAGACAAGGATTCCCACTCTTACCTCTCTTATTCAACACGGTACTAGAAGTTCTAGCCGGGGCAATTAGACAAGACCAAGAGATAAAGGGAATCAGCATCAGCAAAGAATAAGTAAAAATCTCCCTATTTGCAGATGATATGATCACATACACAGGCAATCCTAAAGAATCCATAAGTAAACCACTCAAACTGATAGAAGAGTTCAGCAAAGTATTAGGATACAAGACAAACATTAGTAAATCAATAGGATTCTTTTATACCAATAGAGAGATCATTAAAGAAGAAATCGCGAAATGAAAGCCATTTACTATAGCCCCCAAAAGGATAAAATATCTAAGAATAAATCCAACTAGAGGAATAAGAGGCCTATACAAAGAGAACTACAAGACCTTACTGTAAGAAACTAAGAGAGACTTACATAAATGGAGAAACCTACCCTGCTTGTGGATCGGAAGACTTAACATTGTGAAAATGTCTATTTTACCAAAGCAATCTACTTACATAATACAATCCCAATGCAAATTCCTGTGACACTTTTTAATGAGATGGAGAAACAAATCACCAACTTTGTTTGGAAAGGGAAGAAGCTCTGGATAAGTAAAGCAGTACTGGAGAAGAAAAACACACTCGGAGGCCTCTCACTACCCGATTTTAGAATCTATTACACTACCACAGTTGTCAAAACAGCCTGGTACTAGCATAAAAAGAGGCAAATAGATCAATGGAACACAGTCGAGACCCCAAAGATGCCACCATCCTCCTATGAACAGCTGATATTTGAAAAAGGCTCTAAGACTTTAAACTGAGGTTAAAGCAATCTCTTCAACAAATGATGCTAGCAAAATTGGATATTCATCTGCAAAAAACTGAAACAAGACTCATATTTCACACCTTATACAAAAACCAACTTAATCTGGATAAAAGATCTAAATATCAAACCTAAAACAATAAAGCTCATCCAAGAAAAAATAGGATCAACAATGGAAGTTTTAATACTAAACATAAACAGACTTCAAAATTTGACAATCAGTAGAAGAGAACATAGGCAAAAGGGAACTACTAAGAATCAAACACTTTTTGTTCCTTCAAAGACTTTATCAAAAGAATTAAAAGACCACCTACAGAATGGGAAAAAATATTTGGCAACTGCTTGTCAGACTGATGCCCAATCTCCATAATCTATAAGGTACTACAAAATATCAATAAGTAGAGGATAAATAATCCAATTAAATGATGGGCAAAGGAGATGGATAGACACTTCTCTAAAAAGGATATCCAGGCAGACAAAAGACAATGCAGAAATGCTCACGATCACTAGCTAGTAAAGAAATTCAAACTAAAACTACGACAGAGATATCATCTCACCCCAACAAGGTAAGCCATGACCCAGAAAACAATTGCTGGAGAGGCTATGGAGAAATTGTAACTGTCCTACACTGTTGGTGGCGTTGCAAAATGGTGCAACCTCTCTGGAAAGCAATCTGGCGCTTCCTTAGAAAGCTGGAAATAGATATACCACTTGACCCAGTAATTCCACTGACTAGAATACATCCTACAGAATGCAGGGCATTCACACCAACAGGTATATGCACATGAATATTTATTGTGGCACAGTCCACAATAGCAAAAAGATGGAATCAACCCAGATTCCCAACAACAGATGAATGGCCAAATAAACCATGGTACATGTACTCAGTTGAATACTATGCAATAATAAACAACAATGATGATTTTAGGACGCATCTTATAACCTGGTTTCAATTGGAAGACATTATGTTGAGTGAAAGTGGTCAGCGACAAAAGGACAAATATTGTATCAGACCCCTACAATAAGAACTTAAAAACAGACTCATGTGTAGAAGAAAAGCCTCTTTGATGGCTGCAAGGGTTGGGAGGGAGGAAGGGTAAGAACTAGTTACAGAATAGATAGTTGATAGAAATTTGGTTGGGTGAAATCAGTGACAGCACACATTAAAAAGAAGATCAATTTAACTGGACTTCAACATAAAATGAATACTGCTCCAATCTTAACCCAGTAGTGCAAAGACAGAGTAGCAGTAGCGGGGGTCTGAGGACCATGCTCTCAGGGGACATCGAGGCTAATTGGCATAAATAGCGTATTGCTAAGAGAGTCTTCCCCACTCCTCATTGGTGAGTGGTATTTGTTGTCTTAAAATCTAGCAAGCTGCCACCTGAGTTACACCAAATAGTCACAACTCAGCAGAAACAGATGATCACCAAGGACCAAAACAATGTGGGGGAAAGAGAACCCAGAAGACAGAGACCCATGTGAGTGGGTGACTACATCGACATGTGACTGGAGAAACTGGATGGCACCTGGCCACCACCAGGTATAGCCGTGGTGGGGCTCACAAAGTTGAGTCTCACTAGTAACACAAGAATAAAAGGGGTGCACCCTGAGATCTCCACTAAAAGACTGCAGTTGATGGTCCAGGGGCTTCGGGGTTTCACTAGCAGTGTGGATCCTGGTCCTGATGCTGCCCGTGTCCATAAATCATTACTGAGGTTATCTCTTTGGACAGGAGTATACTGAGTTCAGCAACACACAGTGACCATATCATGGCTGCACTTTATGGTTCTATGCCTCTACAGGATGTCATCCTGCTGGACTCTTGCTGGAGGAGAGGGAGAGGTAGGAGGGGACAGGAGATTGTTAGGAGACCATGACATTTATAGAATGGATAGGAGGAGTGTGCTGTCAAATGGGCAGGGAGAACAAGGGGAGCTGCACATAGGCAGGCATGCAAATTTATACTGGATTGTGCACTTTCACTCAACCTCAATAAATTAAAGAAAAAGTGTTGTAGCTTTCTATGAAATGGTGCTGTCTATCACTGGCTCCAGAGCATGGGTGGATTCTCCAAATAATCATCTCTATTGAAAGTAACACACACCGACCTCCATGTTGGGGCCACCAGACAGGTCAAGTCTGTGAAGTCTTGTGTGCTTCTGTCACTCTTTCCTTTCCCCATTGTTCAGTCCAATTTCTCAGCTTTGCCTTTGATGGTCAAGGCTCCAAGGAAGTTATAGGATGAAGGATATATAGATTCATTTGTTCTTTTGGCTGTTTGTTTTTAGAGGGGTCATGGAAAGCATCTGTCTACTGCACCATCTTAACCTCTCCTAATCCATTTTGAGTTAGTTTTTGGTGTGAGATATAGGTCTTGTTGTCTTGACGGCACTTGGCTTGGCTTGGCTTCATTTTTTTTTGGAGATGGGTATCCAGTTTTGCCAACATGGGTTGCTGAAGAAACTCTTTTTACCATAATTCATGGACTTTGGGCCTTTGTCGAGTATCAGCTACTTGTAGGTAGATGGTTTTATATCTGGATTCTCAATCTTGTTCCATCAGTCTATTTATTTGCTCTTGTACCAGTATCACAATGTTTTGACTACTGTGGCAGTGTAATAAGTTCTAAAGTCAGATAATGTGAGGCCTTTCACTTGTTATTCATCTTCAGTAATGGTTTATTATCTGGGGCTTTTTCCTATAAAATGACACTTAAGACTAATTTCTCCCCTTGATGTAGATTTCTTACAATAAAGTCAAGGCATTTTCTTTGTACAGTCTTTTACACCTCTAATTAGATTTATTCCTAAGTATTTTGTCTTCTTGTGGGCTACTGTAAGTGGAATTAATTTGGTAATTTCCCCTTTTATGGTCTCTTTTATGGCGTGAAAGAATCCAATTGATTTATTTATGTTTATCATATATGCTGATACTTTGCTGAGCTCTTCCACTAGTTCCAGGAATATTGTGGTTTCTTTAGGGTTTTCTGTGTATAAGATCATACTGTTTGCAAATAGACATGCTTTTACTTCTTCCTTACTGATTTGTATGCCCTATGTTTATTTTGTCTGATCACTGTGGCTAAGACTTCCAAGCACTATGCTGAGTATAAGTTGTAACAATGGGAATCCTTGTGTGCTTCCATTCTCAGGGGAAAAGCTTTCAAACTCTCTATATTTCAGATGATGCTGGCTATTGGCCTTGCCCAGATGTCCTTTATTATGCTGAGTAATTTCCCTTCTATTCTTATTCTCCTAAGGGATTTACCATGAATGGGTGCTGGACTTTGTCAAATATCTTTCCTGTATCAATTGATAAAATCAAGTGATTCTTATGTTTTGTTTTATTTATGTAGTTGATTACCTTAATTGTTTTTCTAATGTTGAATTATTCTGTATCCCTGGTATCAATCCTGCTTAGCCATGATGAATTTTTTTTTTTGATATATTGTTGAATTCTATTGACTAGAATTTTGGTGAGGACTTTTGCATCTAGGTTGATGAGAGATACTGGTGTGTAATTTGTGTGTGTGTGTGTGTGTGTGTGTGTGTGTGTGTGTGTGTGTGTGTGTGTGTGTGTGTGTGTGTGTGTGTGTGTGTGTGTGTGTGTGCGTGTGTGTGTGTTATCTTTGTCTGGTTTGGGTATCAGGGATGTGCTGGCTTTATAGAATGAATTTGGGAGTGTTCCATTCTGCTCTATGTTGTGAAATAACTTTAGTAATTGTGATGTTAATTGTTCTCTAAAAGTTTGGTAGAAATTTCCAGTGAAGCTATTTGAGCCAGGACTTTTTGCAGTTGGTATATTTTTAATTACTTTTTAAATCTCTTCTTTTGTGATGAATTCATTAAATTGTTTTACATCTGTTTGGTTAGTTTTTGTAGGTAGCATGTTTCTAGAGATTTTTCCATTTCCTTGAGGTTTTCAAATAGAGTACAATTTTTCACAGTACTATTACAATTCTTTTAATTTCAGTTGAGTCTACTGTGATATTGCACATCTCATTTCATATTTATTTGCTCCCTCTCTTATTTTTCATTGCCAGTTTCACCAGTAGTTCATCAATTTTGTTGGTCTTTTCAAAAAGCCAGCTGTTGGTCTTTTTAACTTTTTTGACAATTTTTCTCTTCTGTTTCAATTCTTTCATTTGGACCTTCTCCTCTTTTTGGATTTGCGCACTTATTGAGATAAAGTGACCTTTGAGCACTGTTTTTGTTATGCCCCATAGCTTCTGTCAGGATGTGTTTTCAAGCTCATTTGATTCTGTGAATTGCATTATTCAGTCCTTGATTTCTTCTACAATCCAGAAGTTCTTGAGGAAGTTATTGTTCAGTTTCCATGTACTTGATGTTTATTCTTACCTTTCCTGCTATTGATTTTAACTTTTCTGGTTTTATGGTCTAAAAAAGATGCTTTGCAATATTTCAGTGCTTTGAATCTTGTTAAGACTTGCTTTATGGCCTAATATGTGGTCTATTCTACAGACTGTTCCAATGTGCTCTGCAAAAGAAGGTATACTTGTCTGCTACTGGGTGTAGTGTTTTTAGTCTATGATGTCAAGTTGGTTGACTTTGGCATTTAGATCATTGGCATCTTTATTGAACTTCTTTCTTCATGCTATCTCCATCACTGAAAGTGGTATGTTGAAGGTACCTACTATTATTGTGGAGCTATCTATCTCACTTTTCAGTGCTGTTAGAGTTTGCTTCATGCTTTTAGAAGCTCTATCATTGACAGTGTAGATATTTAATACTTATGTCCTCTTGATGTGTTGACATTTTAAGCAGTGTGGACCTTACTTGTCCACTGAGGTGGAATTTACCAGCCAAGCCAGCCATGAGATTAATATTGTAGCTCCTGTTCTTTTTTACATAGTGTTAGCTTGGTATGTATTTTTGCATCATTTGAATTTCATTTTGTTTGTATAAACAGCACGTAGCGGGATTGTGCTTTTTGTTTATCCATTCTGCTACTCTTTATCTCTTTACTTGTTCAGTCTTAATGACTCTTCTTTGTAGGCTATTTTATGTTTAAGTTTAGCTGCCCTTAAAATTCTTTCCTTATTTTTAGTTTTGGTAAGTTGGATTATAATATCTCTTGGTGTTTTTCTTTTGAGATTTACCTTGTGTGAAGTTTAATAAGCTTCTTGGATAGATATCTTCTCGTCTTTCATGATGTCAGGGAAGTTTTCTGTCAGTATATCTTCAACAATTGTTGCTGTATTTTCTGTTATCCTCCCCTGTTCTAGTGCTCCAATCATTCGTAAATTATTTCTCTTGATAAAGTCCCATATAACTCTTAGGGGTTCTTCATTTAAAAAAAAAAAAAAAAAAATTCCTTGTATATACTGGAGTCAGTTGCTTTTCTTCAGTCTCACTAATTCTACTTTCAGTTGCCTCAGTTCTGCTCCTTTGACTTTCTGCTGGACTGTCCTCTTCTGGAATTTTATTGTTAATTGGCTGTCCATTGCTGCCCAAGTATTTCTTGAAGCCTGTCTATTTTTCATTATGCTGTGGTACTCTTTGCCTAATCTCCTTCCTGATGTCTTCAAGGTTCTAAACCTTACTCTTTTGTATTCTTCCTCTGATAATTTCAGAAAGTCTTCTTTGTCTGGAATGTTTTTTGATTCTTTGGGAGTTTTTGTAAGCCATGGCTGTCTTTTTCTTTAAATGATTAGAAATTGATTGTTGCCTCCGAGCCATCATAAAGTTTTTGTAATTTATTAAATTTGGTACTGTGTTTATATATATGTACATACATATAGCCAAGCCAAGTGCCGTCGAGTTGGATTATAATTTTGTACACATACACATGAGGTCTGTCAATTAAGTTCATGAGCTCATCCTAGAAAAAGTGCTACATACCTCGTTGCCGAATACCACTAAGGTCACTTTCAAAGCACTCCCCTTGGGAAGCTATGCACCAACACCAGAAACTAGTCCACCCTTCAAAGCAATTTTGGAATTCTTTTTCTGGAATGGCCATCAGAGCTGTCATCATATGACCCTTGATGTCCTAAATGTCATCAAAATGTCTTCCTTTCAATATTTCCTTTATCTTCAAGTAAAGAAAAAAACATTATTGGGGGCCAAATCAGGTGAGTAGGGACGGTGTTCCAACACAGTTATTTGTTTACCGGCTAAAGCTACCCCAGAGACAACTATACAAGTTAGTTCAAGAACTTACTTACAATGGCCATTCCATATATTTCTTGTATGTATGAGATTTGACAATTAAGTTCACAAATTTAATTATTTTAAGTGCTACACTGCACTTGGCGTTGGCGTACCTCACTGCTGAATATCACTGTGGTCGCCTTCTAAGTACTCCCCTTGGGAAGCTATGCACTGATGCCAGCACCTAATCTATTCTTCAAAGCAATTTTGGAACTCTTTCTGGAATGGCCATTGCACATGGTGGCATGGTGGCAAGTTAACGAACTTAATTGGACCAGGTTCTGGCATCGATCGGTACATAGCTTCCCAAGAGGAATACTTCAAAGGTGACCTTAGTGATATTCAGCAATGAGATACGTCACACTGTTTCTAGGATGAGTTTGCGAACTTAATTTTCAGTCCTTGTGTATACTTGTGTGTGTGTGTGTGTGTGTGTATACATATACATATATATGTACATACTATTTTTGAGTGTGCATGCAGGTTGGTTGTTTGAGCTGGTTGATTATTATAGCTTATAAAGTCCAGTGTACTATCACTGGGAGGTGAAAACTGTGAGCACATTGGAAAAGCTGAGGGATTTACTGGCTCAGTGTTGTGAATTTTATTCTGGCCAAAGCACTTACTTTTGTACCTGCTCTCACTTCGCATTCACTCAGTTCTGTCTTTCAATTTTGCCCTGATATTCAGGGCTCCTAGTATGTTTTTCTGGTTCTTTCTTATTAGGGGGATCAGCAAATACACTTGGCTACTGCAGCATCTTAGCCTTACATCATTTGATGTGTTGACTGCTGCATCTGTGGGCATTCACTATGAATCCAAGACAGATTTCTAATTTCAAATAGGTCAGGTTGTGTTAAGACAGAGCATGTTTTACTATCAAATAACAAATTCCTTGCTATCATAGAGCCTAGGAGTGTTGATACCTAACTGACATATTTTACACTAGCTGTAAGTAAGAAATTCATTTTTACTGTCCTTTACTGTTTAACACAAATTCATAGCAATATATAAACAACTCAAGTTAGACCAAAGAAGTCCAGTGATATTAAATTTCTAAGAAAAAAAGACCACCTTCTGCTTATAATTCTGGTGCACTGATCTCTACACCCTACTATCATCTAGAAGTTCTGATCCTTCAGTTACATTCTTTATATGTGGATGAAAATACAACTCACTATTCACTTATTTCATTATTGAAAAAAGTAAATAATGAAAACATAATGTATCAAAGAACAAAAAGAAACAACTTACATAGAAGTAACAATGCCCAGTAAATGAATTTACTCATGGGCAAGACGTTTTTTTGTACCTTTAAAGACAATGTATCCATAAGCTCCAATCATACATCAAAGATAGACATTCTTTTAGCGTTATGCTTCATTTTATGTGAAAATTAAAAAAACCTGCTTTTCTCTCTTTCATTTCTCTCAAGACCCAATTTCACAAATGTTTAGAAAATTTATTACCCTCAGCCAGCCAAGACCAAGTGCCGTCAAGTCGGATGAGACTAAACTGAAGCAAAATGTAAGTGGAGTAACTGAATTTCAAACAGGTTTGTTTATAAAAACCAAAACCAAAAATCAAACCAATTCCCAAAGTAGGGCTGTGCTATAGGTTTTCAAGGAGTAGCTAGTGGATTCATACTCCCTACTGTTTGGTTAGCAGCCATAGGTCTTAAACACTGAGCAACCAGGGCTCCCATACACCAGTGGGATGAAAAACTGTGCAACTACTGTAAAAAAATAGTTTGGTTCTTTGTCAAAAAGTTGAGCATGGAATTACCGTAAAACCCAGTAATTCAAGTCCTGTGTATATACCTATATTACCTAAAAGTAGGGGCTCAAAAGATACTGGTACCTCAGTGTTCATTGCAGTAATATTCACAATAGCTGAAAATTGAAGACAACCTAAATGCCCATAAATACAAGAATGGAAAAACCAGAATGTGATATATGCATACATGTTGTGGACTGAATTGAATTCCCAAATAAATCTGTATAGCAATTTGGCTAGGCATGGTTCCTGGTATGGTGTGATGTTCCTCCATGTTGGAATTTCTGCCTCTATGGTGTTAGGGATACAACAGCAGTTGTATCAGTGAGACAAGACAATATGGGAAATTATATCATGTCTCAAGATATAAGAGGGAAGGCCAGTTGATATTTGGGGGTACCTCATACCACCAACAAAGAAAGAATGATGGGAGCTGAGCACATCTTTTGGAAAGGGTGCGCTTCCGGAGCTTCCAGTACAGGGGAGGGTTGATGCCAAGGACCTTGCTCTAGTGCAGCAGAGAACTGACAGCATATATTTGGACTTTTAACCCACTGGACTGTGACAAAACAAAATTTCTCTTTTTAAAGTCACCCACTTGCAGTATTTCTTTTAAAGCAGCACTAGTTGACTAAATATGGAATGTTACATAATATGGAATGTTACTCAGTCATAAAGAAAAATAAAGTCTGACACAGCACAGGGAGAAAAGCACATCCTTCAGACCTGAGGTTCCTGAGCTAAGATGCTCCTTGGACAAAGACAGATGTAATACCGGACTTTCCTCCAGAACTGACAAGGGAGAAAACCTTTCCCTAGAGTAGACACCCTGAATTTGGATTTGTAGCCTACCATACTGTAAAAATAAATCTTTCTTTCTTAAAGCCATCCACTCTGTGGTATTCCTGTTACTGCAGTACTGACTAAAACCTTGAAAACTTAATAAGAGAAATAAACCAATCACAAAGGAACAAGTATCACATGATTCCACTTACATGAAGTATCCGTTGTTGTTATTGTTAGGTACCAAACGTCAGTTCAGATACATAAAGACCTATGTACAACAGAATGAAATAGTGTCCATCCTCCATCATCCTCACAATCATCTTTATGCTTCAGTTTATTGCTTCAGTCACTGTGTCACTTCATCTCTTTGAGAGTCTTCCTCTGTTTTGCTACTCTCTGCTTTACCAAGTGTCATAAATTGAATTGTGTCCCCCCAAAATATGTGTAGCCATGTGACAGGGCCATGATTACAAGTGTCTTGGGATTGTCCTCCACTTTGTGGTTTTCCTATGCTATATGTTAAAGGATTAGGGTGGGACTATAAATCCCTTCATAGGATCACTACCCTGCTCCACTATAAAGGGGGTTTCCCTGGAGTATGGCTCACCCCACCTTTAATCTTTTCATACTACAAGAGATAAAGGGAAAGAGAAGCAAGCAGAGAATTGAGAACCTCACACTATAAAGAAAGCAGCACTGGGAGAAAAGCACATCCTTCAGACTTGAGGTTCCTGTACCAAGATGCTCCCTCGACAAAGACTGATGCAATACTGGACTTTCCTCCAGAGCTGACAAGGTGGAAAGCTTTCCACTACAGCAGATACCCTGAATTTGGATGTGTAGACTACTGGACTGTTTAAGAATAAACCTTCCTTATTTAAAGCCATCCATTCTGTGGTATTTCTGTTACAGCAGCCCTAACTGGCTAAAACAGAATTTGGTACTGTGAGTGGGGTGCTGCTCTAGCAAATTCCTACAATGTGGAAGCCATTTGGAAACTGTGAACGGACAGATGGAACAAAGAAGAACCAGATGATGAGAAACAACAGAGGACTGGTGGCAGTGGCAGCAGTGGCAGCAACAGAACCAGAGGCAGTGCTGGAGCCAACCCATGGAGCAAGAGAGCTAAGTGCCTGTACACAGAGTTTTTGTCATGCAACAGGGTGCCTCCGGGCACTTGAATTGGTGGAGCTAGCCTTGTTGACCCACAGAGCGAGAGAGCTGAATGCCTTTGTGAAGGATACTTTCCAGCAAGAGTGGGGTGCCTCCAGGCACTTGAATCAGTGGAGCTACAGAGCTCCCTAGCAGGGAGATGTGGGCCTGAGGTCTGGGTCATGTGGCCACAGGAAGCAGAAACTGAAGAGACAAACAGCATGAGAAGCTGAGCTGCCTTAGTCTCAAAAGTTACAGCCATGATCTCAGGGGTATGAAAAGGTGAAACCATTGTGTCCTCTGTTTGTAAGGGTGGAATTGCTACTCAGTTGGGTTTAGGGTGCACGTAAACCACAAATTGCTACACACAGAGTTTCTGTCCAAGTAGGGCTTGAAGGTAGAGTTGTGACACAGGGCTGGGGGTCTCCACTCAGAATCCAGAGAGTGTGGCCAATACCTAGAGTTTGGAGGGCAGGGGTATTGTGTAGAATATTTCAGAAAATATAAGAGTATTTTCAAAGATTAAGGACTAATGTGATGTGTTCTGCTGACTCGCCTGTTGCCTGTTAATGTCTTCTTTCTCTGCAATTTCTCCCATTTGTAACAGAATGTCTAACTTGGGCCTGTTCTGCCATTGCACCTTTAGAAGCAGACAGCTTATTATTCTAGGTTTCATAGATGTAAAAGAGTTTTTGAATTTTTGACTTGGAATTGATTTAAGACTTTTATCATATGGGACGGATGTGATTTTGCTATGATGAGATGAATGTGTTACACGTTTCTATGATGTGATTTTTGGGTTGCCAAACAGTGGGATGTCATGGGTTGAATTGTGTGCCCCCCAAAATATGTATAGCCATGTGGCTGGGCCATGATTCCCAGGGTCTTGTGATTGTCCTCCATTTTGTGGTTTTTCTATGCTGTATGTTAAAGGGTTAGGGTGGGACTGTACCCTTCATAGGATCACCTCTCTGCTCCAGTGTAAAGGGAGTTTCGCTGGATTATGGCTTGCCCCACCCTTAATCCTTTCATCCTACAAGAGATAAAAGGAAAGCAAAGAAAGCAGAGAACTGGGAACCTCACACCATCAAGAAAGTAGCACCAGAAGAAGAGCATGTCCTTCAGACCTGAGGTTCCTGCATCAAGACACTCACTGGACAAAGACTGATGCAATACCGGACTTTCCTCCAGAGCCGACAAGAGGGAAAGCCTTCTCCTAGAGCAGACACCCTGAATTTGGACTTGCAGCCTACTGGACTGTGTAAGAATAAACCTTCCTTTGCTAAAGTCATCTACTCTGTGATATTTCTGTTAGAGCAGCACTAACTGGCTAAAACACCAAGCATGATGCCCTCCTCTGTGGAGTGATCTCTCTTGATATCTTGTCCAAATTGTGTGAGATGTAATCACCCCATCTTTGCTTCTAAGAAGCATTCTGGTTGTACTTCCAAGACACATTTGTTGGTTCTTTGGCAGTCTATGGAATATTCAGTACTCTTCATCAACACCAGTATTCAAAGGTATTACTTATTCTTCTGTCTTCCTTATTCATTGTCCAGCTTTCATACAAATATGAGCTGATTTGGGCCAGGCACACACTAATCTTCAAGGTGACATCTTTGCCTTTCAACATTTTAAAGAGGTCTTTCACAGTGGACTTGCACAATGCAATGTGTCCTTGGGTTTCTTGACTGCTGCTTTCATGGGCGTTGATTGTGGATTCAAACAAAATGAAATTCTTGATAACTTCTGCCTTTTCTCCCTTTATCATGATGTTAACTATTGGTCCAGTTGTGAAGATTTTCATTTTCTTTGTGATTAACTATAGTCCATTTTTAAGGCTGTGGTCTTTGATATTCATTAGTAAGTGCTTCAAGTTCTTTTTGCTTGCAGTAAGCAAGGTCATGTAATCTGCACAATGCACGTTGTAGATGAGTCTTCTTGCAGTCCCAATGCTGTGTTCTTATTCATATAGTCCAACTTCTGGCATTATTTACTTAACATACAGATTAATAAATTTAAGGTAATTACAAAACCCTGCTGTGCACCTTGATGTTAAACCATGAAGTATCCCCTTGCTCTGTTTCAATAATTTTTTCTTGATGTATATACAGATTGTACATGAGCACAATGAAGTGTTCTGGAATTCCCATTCTTTACAATCTTATGCATAATTTGTTGTGATTTACACAGTCAAGTGCCTTCACATAGTCAGTAAAACAGAGATACACATTGGTCATCTAGTCCACATCTAATCATCTAGTGTTGTTTTAATAGAAATACTACAAGTGGATGACTTTCAAAAGAGGAAATATATTTTGTCACAGTCCAGTAGGCTAAAAGTCCAAATTCAGGTTGTCACTTCCAAGGGAAGGCTTTTTCTGCTGACTTTGGAGGGAGGTTTTTGTTATCAGTGCTCCCCTGGACTGGAAGCTTTTGAGTTGCAAGGAACCAGCCCTTTCCTAAGGTCATGCTCAGCTCCTGACATTACTTCTTTTATATCTCACGAGGTTGCCCAAGGCGCAAGACAAACCTAGACTCTGAGTCCTGCACCAATGACACAACTGCCACCCATCTTCCCTCAGTAACATCATAAAGGCAGGGTTTTCAACACAAAGGACCAACACACAATACTGGGACTCATGGACCAGCCAAATTGATACACACATTTTTTCATGAACACAATGTAATCCATGACAACATCTGTCTGATATTCTATGCTTTGAGCCAGGATCCATCTAACATTAACAACAATATCCCTGGTTCTACATCTTCTTCTGAATCTGGCTTGAATCTGTGGCTGTTTCCAGTGGATATACTGCTGCAGCCACTTTTGAATGATATTCAGCAAAATTTTACTAGCAAGTGGCATTAAGGACATTATTCAATAATTTCCACATTCAGTTACATCACCTTTCTTAGGAATACGCATATATGTATATACTTCTCTTCTAAACAGTTGGCCAGATAGATGTTTTCCAAATTTCTTGGTATAGCCAAGTCAGCATTTCCAACTCCGTGTCTACTTATTGAAAAATCTCAACTGGTATTACATCAGTTCCTGCAGTCTAGTTTTTCATCAATGTCTTCAGGAAAGCTTGCACTTCTTTCTTCAGTATCATTGGTTCCTAATGACATGCTACAACCTAGAATGTCTGAAAGTGTACCACTTATTTTCAATATCGTGAGTCTGTGTATACATTCCAGCTTCTTTTGATGTTTCCTGTATCATTTAATATTTTTCCTGTAGAATTTTTCAGTATTACACCTTTCAGATTCTACTTTTTTCTTCAGTTCCTTCAGCTTAAGATATGCTGAGTGTGTTCTTCCTTTTTAGTTTCCTATCTCTGGATCTTTGCACATGCTGTTATAATACTTTGTCTCCCTGAGCTGTCCTTTGAAATCTTCTGTTCAACTTTTTTCCTTTATGATTTTTTCCTTTTGCTTTAGCTACTGGACATTTAAAAGCAAGTTTTAGAGTCTCTTCTGACATCTATTTGCTCTTTTCTTTCTTTCTTTCTTGTCCTTTTAATAACCCCTTCATTTTTTCATCCATGGTGTCCTTGATATCATGTTACAACTATCTGTTCTTTGTATATCAGTATTCAACTGGCCACACCATCTTGAAATGGTCTATAAAATCAGGTGGGATATATTGAAGGTTGTATTTTGGCTCTTGTGAATTTGTTCCAATTTTCTTCAGTTTCACTTTGAACTTGCATGTGAGCAGTTGATGAACCCTTCTGCAGTTGGCCCCTGGCCTTATGCTGAGTGATGATATTGAGCTTTTTTATCACCTCTTTTCACAGATGCAGTTGTTTTGCTTCATGTATATTCCATCTGGTGAGGTCTGTGTGTACAGTCATTGTTTAGTCACTGCTGCCAAGATGATTCTAACTCATAGCAATCTTATACATCAGAGAAGAACTGCTCCATAGAATTTCCAAGGAACACTTGCCGATTTAAACTGATGACTTTTTTTTAGCAGATGTAGCACTCAACCACCATGCAATCAGGGTTTCGGTCATTATTTATGTTGCTAAAAAAGGTATTTAAAATGAAGAAGACATTGGTTTTACAAAATTCTGTCATGTGATCTCAAACATCATTTCTAACACCAAGACCATATTTTCTGACTATTGATCCTTCTTTGTTTTCACCTTTCCCATTTGAGTCACCAGCAATAATCCATGATTCCTAATTGCATCTTCCTTCAGTACCAGACAGTAGAAGTTGGTAAAAATCTTCAATTTCTTCACCTTTGCCGTAGTGGTTAATTTGTGCTTTGAATAATAGCCATATTAACTGATCTTTCTTGTAGATGTATAAATATTATCCTATCACTGATAGTGCGTGCTGAACTTCAGGTTAGATACTGAAATGCTCTTTTTGATGATGAATGCAATACTATTTTTCTTTAATTTTTCATTCTTGGAAGAATAGTCCATATGATTATCTTATTCAAAATTGTGAACGTGAGTCCATTTCAGTTTATTAACGCTTAGGATATTGATGTTTATGCAGTCCACTGCATTTTGGAATGGAATACATAAATATGAAGCATTTAGGATAGGCAGATGCATGTAAACAAAGTTCATTGGTGGTTACCAGAGAGCAAGGAGTGTGCAGTGTGAGGTGTTACTTAAAGAATTCTGAATTAAAGAATTAAATCTTCTGAAAATAGATAGAAATGATGGTTTTTAAAAAAGCATACTAGACATCCTCTCTTCTTCAATTTGATTTGACAAAAGATGATCTTCACTACATGATGATAAGGTATATAATCACTCATTATTTTGTAGAAGATTAAGATTTTTCTTTAGAGAAATTTAATTATTGTAAAAGTGAAACAGTTATGTTTTACTTGATGTACAAGTTTGATGATGATGAAGATTCTGGGTCAGTGAGAGTTACTCTAGGAAAAAATACATATCAATTGTTTCCATTATGCCCATTTTCAACTTTACAACTCATTCTGACTTCTGATTGCCTTTGGGTTTTCAAGTCTGGGTCAATAAAGGATTTCTGTGGGAGAACTGAGTTTCTTCCTGGCTTTATATAGCTTTCCTGACACCTACTATCAAGAAGGCTGAGTGGTCTAAGGCACTGCTTTCAGAACACAGTCTCCCGTGGAGGCCTGGGTTCAAATCCACTTCTGCCAAGACAATCTTTGGAAGCCCTGGTGGTGTAGTGGTTAAGGGCTATGGCTGCTAATCAAAAGGCTGGCAGTTCAAATCCACTGGGTGCTCCTTGGCAACTCTGTGGAGCAGTTCTACTCTATTCTATAGGGTCTCAATCACTCAAGATTGACTCCATGACAGTGGGTTTGGCTTTTGGTTGACTTGGGATCAATTGGGGGGCCGCTAATAGTAACAGTAGTAGTATTGGTTTCTCTGTTGTGAACTGATATCTCATTCATACTTTGCTTTCTGTACTTTTAAATAATCTTTTGTCTATTGATGGTCTTGTTCTCATTCTTTTGTTAACCATTGACGTGAACTTCATTATTCTGTTATTGTCACACTGTCAAGTCTCCAGAGAAAAAGACATTTTAAAAGGATTGCTGACATCTTGAAAATCAAGTTAGCTAGTAATTAACATATGTTACATTTTGTTTTCCTTCCGTTTAAAGTGATAGAAGAGAAAAATCTAAGACGAAAAATGTGCCCACATATTTTAATAGTAGGGAAAGACATTTTCGGTGGATGAAAAAGAAATTCAGTCAAAGTAATTATCTCTAGTTACTAGGAAAGCTTTCTGAATAATTCTTAATTCTTCCATTTGGGCACTTAACTATATTCTGAATGAGGGTTGTAAAACTCCAATTGTGAAATCACAGAGTTGAAGCTCATATCCTTTCTGCTATACTTACAGTATGTTTTTATTCATTCCTTCTCCAAAATATTTTCCTCTTTGATTCCCATGATAACTTTTTATCTTTATCTCTTGCCTCTCTAATCTCTGATAGGCTACATTGACTTTTCAGCTCCTCTAAAGGTCTTGTAATCTTTGGTTGTACAGAATTTTCAGATGGAAAACAGTTGAATAAAAGCCATGACAGGAGGTGGAGTCAAGACTGCAGACTAGACACACATTTCCTTAATTTCCTCTGAAAACTAAGGCCTGGATTGATAATTGAATGGAGCTTTCTTGACACCCAGTGAGCCTTAGGACTTAGGGCTGTTAGTTTGTACTACATGCCACTAAGCAGTAAACTTTCTCACACTGAGCTCAACTTATGATGAATGGCCAGCTCATGCAATCCATATGTACTGGCATTTTCACTTTTTTCTTGTTTTTGCTGGCTGGTGGGGCCAGATGGGCAGGAACAGGAAGCTACACCGAACTCAAGTTCTGAAGTGAACAGTGTGGCCTTCTGAAGTGAACGGTGTGGAAACACAGTGTGTGAAATGCCCACATTTTGAGAGCCTGGCAGTGAATTGGGGCACCTCAGCCCTTCCACTCTCCCTTTTGGGAGCTCTGTCATAGATTCAGCTCTTTCATGGCTCAAAGGTAGCTTGACAGGTATGCTGTCTTGTTCATCTGGGAGGTGGAGTTACCCAACCAGAGGCCTAAGCAGGAGCTGATTCCCAGGCTTGGAGGAAGTACCAGTCTGGTGAGTACTTTTCCAGCAGAAAGACTATGTTTAGCATAGTGTTACCTCATGGATAGATCCCAGTGGGTGATGACATCAGTGCAGCAGGCTCTCCCTACTTTGAAATATATCATAGCTTCTGGGGATGGCCAAAGAGGTGTCTCCACTGTCAGTCTGACTGATTCTACAAGAGGTCAGGTAACTTTTGGCTTTTTAAAATAAGACTGTCTGGAGAAAGAACTACTGTGCAGTCCAACCTCATCTCTTCCAGCCTTACTGACCCACATCTTAGGGTCAGTTGATGGCCCCCCAGGGACTCCATAAGTAGGGTGGTGTCTTTGCCCACCAGGAGGTAAGAGACTGCCACCCCAGAGTCCACTGAGGCTAGTTATTAGAGTACAAAGAGGCAGCTAGTGACCAAATGCTTTCTTAGAACTACATATCAGCTCCTGTTGCTGCAGCACCAGAGAAACTAAACAGCCTTTAGATATCCTGTAAGCAACAAACCATCACCAGGCATTTCAAAAAACATTGAACCATGGCTCCAGAAAACTCCCAAAATAAAGAATCAAATAATTCCCCAGATGAAGAAGCCTTTCTGAAACCATTGGAGGTCAAGTACAAAAGAATTATATAGGGAGCCCTCCTAGAGATTAATCAAAATGCAGCAGAACAAAATGAAAAATTAAGCAAGTTCTTCAAACTGATGAAACACCAACATTCTGAAATATGACAGATCAATAACAAAATTACAAAATTAGACAATATAATTCAAAGCCAAAAGAGCAGAACTGACAAACTGGAAATTAGACTAAGAGACTTTGAAGACAGAGCTACTGACATGAGCATTTATGTGGAGAAAACAGAGAAAATAAATAAGAAAAATGAAGAAGCATTAAGAAACATGTGAGAATCTATCAAAAGGAATAGTCTATGATTATGTGGAGTTTCTGAAGAGGGAGAGATATCTGAAAACACAGAGAGTATTGTTGTTGAGTTGCTGACGCAAAACTTCCCTGAACTTATAAAAGAAGAGAACATAGATATTCAAGACGTGTATCAAATGCCGCAAAAAGTAGATCCCAAAAGAAAGACAGCAAGACGTATTATAACCACGCTTAATAAAATCAAACATAAGCATAAACTCTTAATGACAGTGAGACTTAAAGCAGAGTTAACATTCAGAAGGGAGCCCTGTAGGTTTTGGTCTGACTTCTTAAAAGAAATGATGATGGCATGAAGAAAGTGGGACGATACATTCCAAGCTTGAAGGAGAAAAACTTCTGACCAAGAGTTATATATTCTGCAAACTGTCTTTCACATACGAAGATGAAACTAAGACATTCACATATAAACAGAAGCTTAGAGACTTTGTAAATCCAAACCAAAACTACAAGAAATACTGAAAGAAGCTCTTTGCTTAGGAAAACAAAATCATTAAGTACATATTTAAGGAGGCAATGGAAGACACAACATACAGAAACATACTCAGGAAAGGCACAAAATTCAATCATAGCTACAACATTAAAAGAAAGGAATGAGTGATCATATTATGAAAACTAAGTTACCATCACATTAAAAAGAGGTATGTACTACAGTAGTTATACTCCTTTAAAATGGAGATAAAGTTAATAAGATATGTAGAAGTTAAAATTGGGTTTACACTTAGATTACTAAGGGGGACCACACAAGTAGCCACAAAGCACAATAACAGTGCAACACATTAAAATAAGAAATGTAATACAGGAGTCTGAACAATCACGAAACCAGCACTGAAAAAGATGGAAAATCAACCCATAATGAAGAATGACCCACAACAGAAAATTAACAGCAACAGAGAAAACATCAACACAAAAATATGAATATACCAAAATGACAGTGCTAAATACATACTAATCAATAATTACACTCAACGTAAATGATCTGAAGGCTCCAGTAAAGAGACGAGTAACATATTTGATCAAAAGACATGACCCATGTATATGTTGCTTACAAGAAACACACGTTAGACTTAAACATATGAACAAATTGAAAATTAAAGGATAAAATAATATATACCAAGCTAACAATGTACAATGAAGAGTAGATGTGTCAATATTAATCTCAGATAAAGTAAATTTTAATGTAAAATCCACCATCATGGACAAGGATGGCCACTATTTTTTGCTGAAAGTTTCAATATACAAGCAAAATTTAACAATGTTAAATATTTATGCCCCCAATATTAGAGCATCTAAATACATGGCACAAACACAGACATTGAAAAATGAGATAGATCACACTGCACAATATTAGCTGACAACTTCATTTACTTTCAGCAATGGACAGATGATCTAGAAGAAAGCTTAGTAAAGACATTGAAGATCTTATTGCCACAATTAACCAATTAGACTTTATCGACACATATACAACTTTTTATCCATCAACAGATAAGTACACTTTCTTCTCCAACGAACAAGGAACATTCTCCAGAATAGACCATGTGTTAGGACATAAAGCAAATCTCAACAAACTCCAAACTATTGAATTATTGCAAAGCATCTTCTCAGACTATAAAGCCACAAAAGTAAAAATCAACAGCAGAAAAACCTTGATAGAAATTAGAATTCATGGAAACTTAAAAACACGTTGCTCAAAAACCAGGGGTTATAGAAGAAATTAAGGACAAAATAAAGAAATTTATGGATTCAAATGAGAATGAAAATATCTCATACCAGAACCTATAGGATGTAGCCAAAGTAGTGCTCAGAGGTCAATTTATTTATTTATTTGCAATTTATTTATTTACACATATTCAGAAGGAAGGAAGGATCCAAAGCAAAGAATTAAGCCTACAGCTTGAACAAATAGAAAGAGAGCAACACAGGAACCCATCAGGCACAAGAAAAAAACAGATAATAAATATCAGAGCAGAACTAAATGAATTAGAGAATACAAGAACAATTGAAAAATAAATGATAAAATCAAAAGCTAGTTTTTTGAAATGACCACCAAAATTGACAAACCATTGGCTATACTTACTAAAGAAAAATAGGAGAGGAAACAAATAACTAGAATAAGAACTGAGATGGGAAATGTCTCAACGGATCCAACAGAAATCAAAAACATCTTAACAGAATACTACAGAACTGCACTCTAACACTTTTGAAACCCTAGAAGAAATGGACAAATTCCTAGATTCATATCACCTAACAAAATTGTCATAAGGTGAAGTAGAGCAACTTAATAAACCCATCACAAGGAGCCGTCACAAGGAAGAGATTGAAAAAGCCATCAAAACGTACCAACCAAAACAAGCCCTGGCCCAGATGGCTTCACCACAGAATTCGATCAAGCTTTTAGAGAATAATTAAGTCCAGAACTACGGACTATGGATGGAATACTTCAAAACTCATTCTATAAAGCCAGCATAACCGTAATACCAAAGCTACAGAAAGATCCCACAAAAAAAGGAAAACTAAGACTAATTATATCACTCATGAACCGAGGTGCAAAAATCTTCAACAAAATACCTGCCAATAGAATTCAACAACACATCAAAAAAATAATTCGTCACAACCAAGTTGGATTCATACCAGGGATGCAAGGCTGGTTCCACATCAGACAAACAATTAATGTGATCAACCACATAAATAACACAAAGGATAAGAATCACCTGATTTTGTTTATTGATACAGAAAAGACATTTGTTAAAGTCCAACATTCATTCATGCTAAAAACTCTCAGCAAAATAGGAATAGAAGGCAAATTCCTCAGCACAGTAAAGGGCATCTAAACAAAGCCAACTACCAACATCATCCTAAATGGAGAGAGATCGAAAGAATTCCCCTTGAGAATGGGAACCAGACAAGGATGCCCACTCTCATTACTTTTATTCAACATTGTACTACAAGTTCTGGCCACAGCAATCAGAGAAGACAAAGAAAAATAGGTCAGCCTCATTGACAGAGAAGTATCTCCCTGTTTGCAGATGATACGATCGTACACGTACAGAATCCTAAAGAATCCATATGTAGACACTCGAACTAATAGGAGGGTTTAGCAAAGTATCAGGATATAGAAAATAAACCAAAGTAAATCCGTAGGATTCATTTATACCAACAAAGAGGTCATTAAAGAAGAAATCATCAAATCAGTACCCTTTACTACAGCCTCCAAGAAGATAAAATACTTGGGAATAAATCTAGAGAAATAAGAGACCTATACTAAGAAAACTGCAAGATCTTACTGTTACAAACTAAGAAAGACTTACATAAATGGAGACACTACCCTGTTCATGGATAGGAAGACTTAATGTTGTGAAAATGTCTATGTTACCAAAGCAATCTCCTTATATAATGCAATGCCAATACAAATTCCAGTGTCATTTTTTAATGAGATGGAGAAACAATGTACCAACTTTGTTCAGAAAGTAAAGAAACCCTGGATAAACAAAACACTACTGAAGAAGAAGAACACACTGGGAGGTCTCTCACTACCTGACTTCAGTACCTATAACACTGCTACAGTAGTCAAAACAGCATGGTACTGGTACAAAAAAGAGACATACAGACTAGTGGAAGAGTTGAGACCCCAGAGATGTCATCACCCTCCTATGAAGAGCTGATAATCGACAAAGGTCCTAAGATTATAAACTGGGTTGAAAACAGTCTCTTTAATAAATGATGTTGGCAAACTTGGATACCCACCCACAAAAACTTGAAAGAAGTCTCGTAGCTAACATCTTACACAAAAATCCACTCCAGTTGGATAAAAGATCTAAATATCAAGCTTAGAATGATAAAGATCATGCAAGAAAAAATAGTGTCACAATGGAAGTTTTAATACACAGCACAGACAGACTTCAAAATCTGACAAAGCAAAATCAACAGAAGAGAAAATAGATGAATGCAAACGACTAAGAATCAAACACTTTTGCTCATCCAAAGACTTTATCAAAAGAATTTCAAGACTACCCACAGAACAGGAAAAAGTATTTAGCAGCTACATGTGAGGTTGACATCGGATCTCCATAATCTACAAGGTACAGCAAAATATCAACAAGAAAAAGGTAAATAACCCAATTAAGCACTAAGCAAAGGAGAAGGCCAGACACCTTATCCAAGAGGACACCCAGGAAGCCAAAAGACTTATGAGAAAATGCTCAAGATCACTAGCTGTTAAATACAAATCAAAATTACAGTGAGACACCATCTCACCCCAACCACGTTGGCCATGATCCAAAAAACACAGAACAAATGCTGGAGAGGCTATGGAGAAATTGGAACTCTCCTACACTGCTGGTGGGATTGCAAAATTGTGGAAACTCTTTGGAAAGCAATCTGGCACTTCCTTAAAAAGCTGGAAGTTTATATATCATTTGACACAGTAATCCCACTGCTTGGAATATATCCTATAGAATCAAGGGCAGTCACATGAACACAGGAACAGATACACGCACATGAATGTTTATTGCAGCACAGTCCACAATTGCAAAAAGATGGAATCCACCCAGATGCCCAACAACAGATGAAAAGATAAACAAACTACAGGACATATACTCGATGGAACACTATGCAATGGTAAAGTACAGTGATGATTCTAAGAAGCATCTCATAACCTGGTTTGAACTGGAAGACATTATGTTGAGTGAAATCAGTCAGCAGCACAAAGACAAATATTGTATGAGACTCCTACTATAATGACTTAAAAATAGACTCATGTATAGAAGAAAAGACTCTTTGATGGCTGCAAGAGAGAGGAGAGAGTGAGGCAGAGGGTTGGGTATAGATTAGATAGTTGATGGGAATTTGGTGGGGTGAGAGCACTGACAGCACACTTTAGAAGAAGATGAATTCAACTGGACTTCAACATAGCTGAAAACTCTTCTAATCTTAACCCAATATTGCAAGGATAGAGTAGCAGAGGCAGGGGTCTAGGGACCATGCTCTCAGGGGACACTGAGGCCAACTGGCATAACTAGCCTATGGCTAAGAGAGTCTTCTGCACTCCATATCGAGTGACTTCTGGGGTTTTAACAGTTAGCAAGCTGCCATCGGAGTACACCAAATGGTCCTAACTCAGCTGGATCAGAGGACCACCAAGGACAACAGATACATGAGGGGAAAAGAGCCCAGAAGGACAGAAGCACCCACATGAATGGGTGGCTTTACCAACATGTGACCAGAAGAACCAGATGATGCCTGGCCACCACCAATAACAGCTGTGATGAGACACACAATGTCGTGTCCCAGTGGCAACATGAGAAAAAGAGCAGTGCAACTCAAGAGCTCCTCTAAAAGACCACAATTGATGGTCTGAATGCCCAGGAGTTCCCCTGGAAACATGGTCACTAGACCTGCTGCTGCCCCTGATCAAAAATAATTACTGAGGTCAACTCTTTGGACAGGAATGGATTGAAATCAGGGACACAGGATGACCATACAGTGTGTCAACTTTATGGTTCTATGCATCTACAGGAATCTGTCCTGCTGGCCTCTTTCTGGAGGGGAGAGGAGTGTGTGGGGAGCAGTGAAGAGGAGATTGTTAAGAGCATATAACTTGTGTAGAACAGAAAGGAAGGGCGTGCTGTCACCGGACGAGAGCAGAAGAAGCTGCAGATAGGAGGGCCTGCAAATTTAACTTGGATTATATACATTCACTAAACCACAACAAAAAATATGAAAAAAAATTAAAAATTTTAATTAAATAATCCTGAAAACAATTTAAAAACTGTATTTTCCTTAGAAACTGAATATGGCAATAGTCTCTATATGCTTAAGTTAGACATCTTTGCATTATTTTTATGATTTGGGATAAATGACCTGGCCCTGCAAATTTCCTCAGTTTTGTATGTGGAGGTAGATAAGAAACTCACCTATATTGCTCTCTAATTGTTTTGAACAACAAATTAGACAATATTATGGAAATAAAAAAATTGAACTCAATTTTAAATTATTATTCATTCATCAACTATTTTGCCCTCAGTAGTTCTTTAAGTAGAGTTAAAGGACAGAATATGGTCTGCTGAGTTTCTGTTACTAACATGTTGCAGCTGATTATGAATTGTACTTGTTTGTGATGAAATAAGAATTCTTTCCATTTGACTTTTCTGAATCAGTTCTCTAAATTTTATAATAACCAAACAATGTCAATTTTTTGATCTTGATAATATTAGCAAATTGTGAGTGAAGACCATAGGTTCATGTAACTTAGGTTTAGATGAAGTTATAATAAGACAAAACATATCTTGTTATATAATAACAACTCACTTGGCTGGCTTGACCTCCTAAAACCCAAGACTGTTAGTTTTTTATTTACACCTTTATTATAAGGATATAAACAAGAAATTTATCTTTCACATCCTATTTTTATGTAATTAACATAAATAAGTACATTAAAATACACAAGAAATTCGCTAGCTAAGGCAAAGAGATTCAAGGGGATTAAATGACTGAGAAACAAAGCATTTTCTACTATAGGATCTCAAGGTACTGACAGCTACAGTCCCTTATAATTTAGGAGCATTGCTCCTTCAGTTATATTCTTTGTATGTGAAAAAAAATAAAATTCTCACCATTACCTTCTTTTGGTTTCCCTGAAAAACAACAACAACAAGAAAAACATATATAAGCACAAATACAAGCAATTTACAAATGAAGTGACAATTCAGGTAAATCAGCTTATTCTTGGAGGAAGTCTTGTTTTGTTTGTTTGTTTTATCTTTTTATTTTTTTACATTTAATGCCTAGATACTCACATGTTCCACTTTGGTTATCAAGACTGACATTACTTATGTGCTTTGTTTTTTTCTGAAGATAAAAAGCTCACCTTCCCTTTTCTTCAACTTCTCAAATAAATGAATCTCATAAAACATTTTGGAAAAAAAATGAACTGAAAACCATTAAAGAATAAATTGAAGCAAAATTTAGAGTTACAGAATTATGAATATATTGATTTACTAAGAAAAAAATGTAAGCATTTTCTTCATAATGTGAAGGAACTGATATCCTTGATTTAATATCTTTTCAAAATGGGGTCTCTTTTTATCCTAATTGAGAATAGAAACTTGCTGTTCTTTCTATATTTGCTGAGAAAAACTAGACAAATATTCTTTAGAATAAATTGAGACCACTTACAAATGAATTCAAAGAAGAACAAATCTGTTAGGTCACTCCTTTATGTAATGATGAAAATAGGAAGCTTAATGTTCTCTTTCTTTATTCTTTCAGATTTTTAGACTAAACTTTTTGAAACTTGAGACTTGAAATGCCCGTTTTCAAACAGTAGGGAGGATTGAAGTAGGGTCAGGACTAATTCTGTACCTATTTTTCCTAAAATTCCTGACTCCCTAACATTATCTGCCTCAGGAGGGAAATCACACATGAACTAACAGGAGCCACTGTAATAAAGCCTTTCTAGCATTTACAGCCTCTTCTTGGGAATATCACAAACAAGTGAAGGATGACACCCTGTTCAGGTGACAATGGAAAGCCGCCTGGACTTCAGTCCTGCTGTGTATTTCACCTGGCCTGCTCCCGGATGGATGACCCCACTCAATTGCCTACATTGTTTCTCCCTAACACCTGCCCCTGCACCTGCATGTAGCCTCTCGCTTTAAAATCCCTGAGCTTGCCTGGTAACTTTGGACAGGCTCTGACTATGAAAATGCCTCCTGTCCTGTGTTGCTGGCACACAGAAATAAATTTTGATCTGCTTCATGTGAACCCAGAGTTTTGTCCAGTGACATTTTCATCTGATTTCTATCTCCTATGCACTTCCCTCTCTTACCCACTTCCTCCAATATCAGTTCCTTTCACTGTAGAATTTCCATTGGCATTTCTTTTAAGGCAAATCTTGTGAAAAATAATTCTTTTTATTTTATTTCAGGTAAAAATGTATTTACTTTGATGTGATGGCTGAAGTTCATTTTCAGCCAATGTTGACTACTGTGTTGATGGGCCATTTTTCTTAGCAGTTTAATGATACCATGTCTCGATATTTTCTAACTTCTATGAATTCTAATAAAAAATCAGTTGTAATTTAGAATCACTGTTCCCCTGTAGCAGATGTTGTTTTCTTCTATCTGGTTTCAAGATTTTTTCTTTCTAAATTTGCCTTGGACCCACCAACAATCTTCTACAAAAAGCAGACTCCTGTAGCACATTTTCTCCTCCTCTGGTGTTGGAGTGCTGAGTCAGCTGGGCCCCATTGGCCCACAGCTGGAGTGAAGCAGAATGTCCGTTATAGTGCCTTGCCGGGCTTCATTTTGCCTCCTTCTTGACAAGAAGAGTAGAAGTCAGATTGCCTCCAGGTAACGCTCACACTGGAAGTGATGACTGCTTTTCTGCTGCTATTTGGCTAAAGTGGAAAAGATGATGTTAAAAATGTTTTGTATTCTGGTATACAACCCTTTCCCTGATACTTCTCCAAGAGGAAGTGGGCTTTTCCAAGAGAATTAAATGTATATATATATTTCCCTTGGCTGTTGGTGGTTTTGTGGCACCCTATCTTGGATATATGAGAGGCAAAGCAAAAGTTCATGGAATTCATCATCCTGTTCTAGACGAGGACTGCAAAAATTAACAAAGCATTAATCACACAGACCTGATGTATTACTTTCTTGACATTTCTGCTGCATTTATACCATTTATTCATTCTTTCCTCAAAGTGTCATGACTCCCATGACTTCTCACCCATAGCTCCTTGTCTCTTATTCTTTACTAAACTTCTTTGCTGTGTTTGTTCTTTTAAAGATCAGAGTTGTTGGTTTCACAGAAGATACTAGTTGACTATCATTTCATAAAAACTGTTACCAGAGAAAGCTTCCAAATTCTCACCACCTGCCACTAAAGCCAATCGCAGAGACAGGAGATTAAACGAATGATCAAAGGGTTTTTCTTTCTGTGTTGTCAGCAAGCACAGGAGACAGAAAGCATTATCATTCTCTAAAGCTGTCTGAAACAACTACGTGAGCTTGGGGCTTTTAAAAGAGAGGCTGTGTGCCATGCCAGCATAGGGGGAAGTGTCAGGGAGACCAATGAGGGCAATTTGGGGAGGGTCATCCATCCAAGAGCAGGCCTCAGGGGTAGGTATGCATTTGGACTGAAGTCCAGGAAACTCTCGGTTGTCACCTGAGTGGGTGGCCCCCACTGGCCTCTCCACTCCTTTGAGGTTCCTAAGAAGAAGCTGCAAAAAGGTGCAAAGATTTTAATTTCAGTGGCTCCTGCAACCTAATGTGTGATTTCCTGGGTCGGGTAGTGCTGGGAAGCCAGGTATTTTAAGAAAAGAAAATACAAGCAAAGAGTCAGTTCTATAAAACAGGTAAAGAATTAGCCCTCTTTCAATTTCCCCTTTGAAAATATGGGCCTGGGCCCACTTCGATTTCAAAACCGTAACATGCTTACAAGCCTGCCAAGTTCTTCTAAAAAAAAATTTCATTTGTGTTTCCTTCTATAGAAAGTAGACATTCTAGTGTTCTTAGAATAACTTAGAAATCTTTAGAGTATTTTTATGACAATTTCTCCAAACTATTTGAAAGTCAAAATGGGCAATGTTTTATGAAAGAAAAACTTAATTTTACGTGACTATTGTTTCAAATTGTTTCAAAATATTTTTGCAATCAATAGTTTTTTGTTTTTTAGCAGTGTTCAATGACAGAACAGATCTAATGAGTCTGTGGTATTCACATGTTGAAACTGTCTGTGATTTGTACTTGCTTGAAGTAGAATCAATAATCTTTTCTAATCAGTTCCTATTAAACTACAACACCGAGTAAACTAGGTTAGGTCTTTGTACTATTAGCAAATCATAGGTATACACATATCTGGGTTCAAATAATTAAGATTCAAGATTAGGTTATGATAAGACATAACATATCTTACTACATAATAACAATAATGTACAATGTACGTTATACATTTAACAATGGAAAAAATCACAGTTACATTGCTTATAGGTGGGAAGTTTACCTTTCACATTCTACTTGTTTTGTCTGATTGACAAATACAATTTCATTAAAATACATAATTTTTCTTTAGGTAGTTCACAGAACATTCAATATTTTTTGCCAGCACCATAATGGGAAGGCATCCAACTTTCCTTCTAAAAGCACACTGCTACGGAGTTGATTCTGACTCATAGAGACCCTATAGAAAAGAGTACAGTTGCCCCATAGAGATTTTCAGGAGTGCCCGGTGAATTCCAGCTGACAATCTTTTGGGTAGCAGCTATAGCTCTTAATCACTACACCATCCAGTTCTGCAATTATCCTTATGCTTTGCCCAGCTTTTGCATGCCTAAGAGGCAGTAGAAAACAATCCAACTTGGGTCAGGTGCACATTAGTCCTTAAAGTGGCATCTTTGCTTTTAAATGCTTTAAAGAGGTGTTTTGTAGCAAATTTCTCTAATGCAATCCTTTGATTTCTTAACTGCTGCTTCTGTGGGTGCTGACTGTGGAACTAAGCAAGATAGCTAGTTTCAAGAAATACAGGTTTAAACACAGTAGACTGGTTTAAGACAAAACATCTTACTACATAATAACAAATTCCTTACCATCTTAAAGTGTAGGACTGTTAGGCCTTCATACGTTTTACATTAGCTGTAGGTAAGAAATTTAGGTTTCACATCCTACTTTTTCTCCAATGAACAAAAATAAATTACTAAATCCATTAAAATATACAAGAAATTTACTAGTGAATGCAAAGGGGATTAAATTACCAAAAAAACAAATCATTTTCTACTAGATAATTTTGAGGTACTGAGCACTACTTAGAGCTACACTGTCTTATCACTCAGGAGTATTGCTCCTTCAGTTACATTAATTGTACATGGATGAAAATAAGATTCTCACCTTCTCTGCTTTTGGTTTCCCTAAAAAATAACAACAACAAAAGCATATGCAAGGACAAATAGAAGCTATTTACAAATGAAGTAGCGGTTCGAGTAAATCAGTTTATTCAGGGGAAGTCCTGCCTACCTACCTGCCTTTCTTTCTGCCTGCCTGCCTTTCTTTTTTACATTTAACACCAAGGTTCTCATATATTCTACTTGTATTGTTAGGACAGACATTCTTTTAATTACTTGCTTTGGTTTTTTGTGGAGACAAAAAGCTCACTTCCCCTTTTCCTCAAATTTTCTCAAAGACAAATCTCATAAACATTTGGAAAACGGAATGTACTGAAATCCAGTAAAAAAAAAATGGAAGCAAATTGTAAACTGAATAATGGAATGTTAAATGTGTTGATTTATAAGGAAAAATTTATCTTACATGATGTGAAAACATTGATAGCCTTGATTTTTAAAAAATTTTAAATGAGATCTCTTCTATTTTATCCTAATCATGATTAGAAACTGATTTTTCTCTCTATATTTGCTGACAACAAGCTAGACCAATACTCATTAGAACAACTAAGACAATTTACAAGTGAATTCAAAGAGCTGCAAATCTGTTAGATTACTCACTAGATTCTTTATATGCTAGTGAAGAGACAAAGTTCACTTGTCTCTTGTTTTAGATTTTTAGACTAGATAAACTTTTTATCTGATTTCTGTCCACCATGCCCTTCCCTCTCTCATCTATTTTCTCTAATATCAGTCCTTTCACTGGTTTTAATATTTGTTCTAAGGCAAATCTTTTGGTAAATAAATCTCTTGATTTTTTTTCATGCAAAAATGTGTTTATTTTGGTTTAATGTCTGCGGTTCATTTCCACTTGATATTAACTATGTGTTGATAGGTCATTTTTCTTAGAAGTGATACTGCTTCTCTACAATTTCTCCTTGCATTGTTTCTAATAAAAAATCAGTTGTAACTTAGAATCACTGTTTCCCTGTAAGAGGTATTGTTTACTCCTCCTGCTTTCAAGATTTTTTTCTTTCTAAGTTTGCCTTAGTTGAACAAGCAACTGTCTAGAAAGAACAGAATCCTGTCTCACATTCTCTTCACCTGTCATGTTGGTGCTGAGTTAGCTGGGCCTCACTGATACAAGGCTGGAATACAACAGAATGTCCATCATAGTGCCTTGCCTGGCTTCGTTCTGCCTCCTTGGTGACATGTAGATGGAAGTTTAGACTGCCTCTGGAAAATGCTCACATGGAAAGTGAAGAGTTTTTCTGTTGTTACTGGGCTAAAATAGAACATGTGTTAATATTTTTAGTCCTTGTACACTACTCTTGCTCAGATCCAAATTAGATTTCTCTACAGACTTTTTTTAAAAAACAACAACAAAAAAGTTTTATTTCTCTGTGCCCGTTGGTGATTCTGGTTTACTGGCATCTGTAGCACCCTATCTCAGATATAGAGGAATCAAAGCAAAGCTTTGTGAAATTCATCATCCTGTTTTGGATGCTGTCTGCAAAAATTCTGACACTGGTCAGTCATACAGATGAGCCTCACACATGACTTTCTTGAATTGTGCTACTTTTACACTATTTATTCATTCCTTCTTCAAGGCGTCTTGTTTGACTCCAGAACTTTTCTTCCATACCTTCTTTTCTCTTATTCTTTCTTAAATTCTTTTGCTGTGTTCCCTCTTTTGAGGATCAGAGAGTTATTGGTTTCTCAGAAGATTCTAGTAGATAACAGTTGTAAAAGAATGGTAACATGTCCACAAATGCCTTAAATTTTTCTAACAATTTTTTGATTTGTGGTTTTTTTCTGTAGAACATGGGCATGCTAATGTTTTCAATATGCATTACTTAGACATCTTTATATTATTTTTATCAGATATAAGGAAACCAAATCAAAATTACAAATTTATACAATTGGAATTACACGTGGAAGAAGAGAAGAAACTCATTTCTATCCTCAAATTCTTAAAAAATGAAATCAGGCAATATTACAAAAGAAAAATATTAACTAAATTATAAATGATTATTGATTTAAAATATTTTTGCAGTCAGTAGTTTTTCATAGCAGAATTCAATGGCAGAACAGATCTAATGAATTTGTGGTAGTGACATCCTGAAATTGACTGTGATTTGTACTTATGTGAAATGAAATCCAAATTATATTTATCTTTTGCAATTAGTTCTCTATTTAACTACAACAGTGACATAAATTAAGTTAGATCCTGCTAACAATATTAGCAAACTATAGGTATACAATTTGGGTTCAAAGGATTTATATTCAAATTCATTAGGTTATGGTAAGTCATAATATATGTTACTACATGAAAAGAAATGCTTTACCCATGTAAAGCCTAGGGCTGCTGATCCTTCATTTATATCTTTCACAATGGATTTAAAAAAATTCTGTTATATAGGTTATCAGTAGGAATTTCCCTTTCATGTCATATTTTTCCTCTGTTGAACAACTACAAATTTATTAAAATTTTTCTTTTTTCTTTGAGTAGTTCATGGAACATTCAATATTCTTCCCCAGTACCATAAAGAAAATGTAACAGTTCTTCTTCTAAGACTCCACTGCTATCAAGTTGATTCCAACTCTTTGTGGCCCTGTAGGTCAGAGTACAACTGCCCTTGTGGTTTCCAAGTAGTACCTAGTGAATTCCAACTTCTGACCTTTTGGTTAGTAGCTATAGCTCTTAACTTCTGCACTACAAGGATTTTCAGTTCTTCTTTAGTCTCCCTTAATCTTTGCCTACCTTTCACGTGCAAACGAGGCAATTTAAAACAACCTGATTTAGGCAATGTGCACTTTAGTCTTTAACATGACATCTTTGTTTTGAAACACTTTTAAAAGGTATTTTGCAGTAAATGCATTTCTTGACTCTTAACTCCTGCTTCTCTTGATGTTGATTGTGGATCCAAGCCATATTTCTAGTTTCAAATAATATATGTTCCAGTAGAGTAGGTTGTTTTAAGAGAAAACATCTTTCTACATAATAATAAATACCTCGTCATCATAAAGTCCAAGAGTGTTCATCTTTTATACCTCTTACATTAGCTGTAAGAGATTTGTCTTTCACATCCTAATTCTTCACTAATTAACAAAAATAAATAAATAAATCCATTAAAATTTGTAAGAAATTTACTGGAGAATGCAAAAATATTCAAGGGGATTAAATTACTAACAAGCAGATCATTTTCTAGTATTTGATTTCAAGATAGTTAGAGCTGCTTAGAGCTACAGTCTCTTATCATCTAAGAGTACTGTTCCTTCACTTACATTCTTTGTATACAGATGAAAATAAGATTCTTACCTTTCTTTCCTCTTGATTTCCCTAAAAAAAAAAAAAAACAAAAACTTATAAGCCCAAGTAGAAAGAATTTACAAAGAAAGAAACTGTTTAGGCAGATCAGTTTATTCACAGGGAAAGCCTTGTTTTTCTGGGCTTTTTTTTTTTACATTTAATGCCAAGGTACTTATATATTCCATTTTTGTGTCAGTACTGCCACTCCTATAAGTACACGCTTTGGTTTTTTGTGGAGGTAAAAAGCTTACCTTCCCTTTTCTTCAAAGTTTCTCAATAACAAATCTCATAAACATATGGGAAATAAAATGTACTAAAACTTATTAAAGAATAAATTGAAATGAGTTGCAAATAAAATAATAGAATTTTAAATATGTTAATTTGCTAAGAA
The DNA here is from genome assembly GCA_000152225.2 of Procavia capensis. Classification (NCBI taxonomy): domain Eukaryota; kingdom Metazoa; phylum Chordata; class Mammalia; order Hyracoidea; family Procaviidae; genus Procavia; species Procavia capensis. Next base: position 156,224 of record KN682153.1, on the reverse strand, counting down.
AAACAATTATTCTACATAATGTGAAATTACTGACAGACTTGATTTTGTATATTTTTAAAATGGGATCTTGGATGCAGGACTAAGACGGCAGAGTAGCCACAAGTGTATTCTGATCCTTCTAACAACAAAGAAGCAGAGAAACAACTGAACCGACTATATAGAGCATTTAAGGAGCCTTGAATATCAGAAGGAAAGCTTAGAAATCACCCTGGGTGACAAAGAGGAGACAGCAGATCCGGAAGCAATGATTTGGTCAGATTCAAACTTTCACCATGCAGAGGGACCCACTTCTACCAGCCAAGTGGACCAATGTCACAGATGCAGGTAGCCAAAAGCAGCTGCATGAGCTGTGCATCATTCTCGGTAGGGAAGCTGATACCAATGATTACATGTACAGAACTGCAGAGGACTTTCACCTGAATGTCATGAACTAAATGCTTGCAAACTCTTGGACTCAAAAATCTTTCCTACACACTGATTTCTCTCCCTTTCTTCAGTGCTATTCCCTCCCTTCTGTTTTGTGCTAAGCACTAAACTCTGATGCACAGCCTGAGCCAGAAGAAAGATGCCTTCCATATATGCCCTGAGATTTTCTTCCAGATTTGAAAGGGAAGCAAAGGAGGTGAGGGAAAAAACTTCCACTGATTCCCTTGAGTTGGCAACTCTCCCCGCCTTTCTCAGCAAGCTCACAGATCTAACCACCTGGTGGCAGGACATTGGAATTTTTCAGGCTGACATAATCAATCTAGCCCAAACAGCCAGAATATGTGGACACTCAAAAACTAAATTAAATACATATTTACAGGCTTGAACATAGTAACCAAACAAATAGATTGCAAAATTTTTCTGATGGCTCTAAGACAATAGTTGACTTCAAATCATTTAAAGAAAAAGACCATAATGACTTCTGGAAACTCATGAAACAAATAATCAAAAAAATTTCCAGACAAGAGTTCCTGCAATTATTAGAGATAGAATATAACAGTGATATTTAGAGTTCTTCAAGACATTGGCAAGGAGAATATGCAAAGTGCAGCAGAGCATAATAAAAAATTAAATAATCTGCAAGAAGTATTTGAGCAACAGTGATCTGAAATTCAATAGATTAACAATAATATTAGACAATTCAATAGAAAGCCAAGAAGCAAGATCAAGGCAATGAATTTAGAATTAGTGAGATTGAAGATAGAGCAACTGACACCAGCATATACAAGGAAAAATCAGATAAAAGAATTTTTTCAAAAAATGAAGTATCACTGAGTGTTATGTAGGATCCTATCAACAGTAATAATTTATGAATGACTGGAGTACCAGGACAGGGAGGATAACATAAAATTCAGATAGAATTATAGAAGATGTGTTGACAGAAAAGTTCCCTGATATCATGAAAGACAAGGTGTCTATCCAAGATTCTCCTAGAACTCCACACAAAGTAGATCTCAAAAGAAAGATACCAAGACATATTATAAACAAAGTTACCAAAACTAAAATTAAGGAAAGGTGTCTAAAGCCAGCCTTATAATCTGACTCATGGCAACCCTAGAGGTACTTGGCTTTTAGGCTTGAAATACAAATGACATACAAAGGATAGTCAGTAAGACTGAGCTCAGATTAGTTGGTAGAAATCATGATGGCAAGAAGGCAATGGGATAACACATACAAAGCCTTGAAGGAAATATAACTACCAACCAAAAATTACACATCCTGCAAAACTGGCTCTCACATATGATGGTGAGATTAGGACATTCCCATAAAAACAGAAGTTTAGAGAATTTGTGAAAACCAAACCAAAATTACAAGAAACACTGAAGGAAGTTCTTTGATTAGAAAATCAGTCACATCAGATATGTCCTCAAGGATACAATGCAGAACAGAGTATACAGATAAGAATATGGATAGGGAAACCACAAAAATAAAATAAAATAAAAAACACTAAAAATAAGGAAACAGAGATCTACATATGTAAATGATGAGAACAATATACCAAGAAGAGGAGAAAATTAATGTGTCCATAGATCTTTCAAATGGAGAGAAAGTCAAGGTGATACAAAGAAATTAAAGACTGGGTTCCACTTAGAATGTTAGGGGTAAATATCAGGTAGCTGCAAAGGAATTAACAATCTTAAACATCAAAAAGAAAAATCAAGAAGTCTTAGCAAATAAAAAACCAACAACAATGAAAAGGATGAAAAGAAACCCCATAAAGAAAAATGACTCAGCACACTAAATTAAGGGGAACAAAGAAACTGTCAACAACATGCCAAAAAAAGGCACCAAAATGACAGTACTAAATTTATACATATCAAAAATTACACTGAATGTAAACAGGTTAAATGTACCAATACAGAGACAAACAGTAGCAGAATAGGTTTTTTTAAAAAAAAGCACCATCTGTCCACATGCTACTATACAAGAGACACATCTTAGACTTAAAGATACAAACAAAATGAAACCCAAAGGATGGAAAAATATATACCAAGCTAACAACATGTAAAAAACAGCAGGAGTGGCAATATTAATCTCTGATAAAATAGACTTCAAATTCATTTCTATCACAGTGGTCGAGGAAGGTCACTATGTATTATTACATAAAGGCTCAATACACCAGGAAAACCTAAACATATTAAATATTTAACTCCCAACGACAGAGCTTCTAACTAAGTCAGATAAACATTGAAAAGTGAGATTAACAACTCCACAGCAATAGCAGGAGAAGATAAATAAATAAAGCCTTTTGATAAGATCAACAAAACTGATAAACAATTGTCCAAACTGAAAAAGAAAAATAGGAGAAGAAGCAAATAACTCAAATACAAAGTGAGATAGACAACGTGATGTATTTATTAAGTGTCTTTCTGAATGTTATGTCTACCAAAAGTGGTGTGTTGAAGACTCCTGTTGTTACCATGGAGTTGTTAATCTCACTTTTCAATGTTTATCTGACTTAGTTAGAAGCTCTGTCATTGGGCGTTAAATATTTAATATGGTTAGGTTTTCCTGATGTATTGAGCCTTTATGTAATACAGAGTGACCTTCCTTGACCACTGTGATAGAAATGACCTTAAAGTCTATTTTATCAGAGATTAATATGGTTTTATGGTCTGAGAAGACAAATAAATAAAGCCTTTTGATAAGATCAACAAAACCGATAAACCATTGTCCAAACTGAAAAAGAAAAACAGGAGAGGAAGCAAATAACTCAAATACAGAGTGAGATGGACAACATGACAGCAGACCCAACTGAAATTAAATGAATTACAGCAGAATACTATGAAAAATTGTACTTTAATAAAAATGAAAACCTAGAGGAAATGGCCAAATTTCTAGAAACACATTACCTACCAAAATAACACAAACAGAAATAGAACAACTTCATAAACCCATCACAAAAGAAGAAATTGAAAAAATAATTTAAAAACTCCCAAACAAAAGATTTGGCCCAGACAGCTTCTCTGGGGAAGTCTACCAAACTTTTAGAGAAGAGTCAACACCTCCATTGCTAAAGGTGTTTCACAGCATAGAAAAGGGTGGAATGTTCTATGAAGCCAGCATAACCTAGATACCCAAACTAGGTAAAGATAGCCCCCAAAAATGAAAATTGCATACCAGTATTTCTCATGAACTTAGATGCAAAATGCATCAACAAAATTCTAGCCTACAGAATTCTACAACATATCAAACCAGATGGTGCCTGACCAACTTTAAAGGTAGTCCAAGTAGAGGACACAATGTAAAGTTTCTCATGTAGAAGAAAAAAGAGGTGTACAGAGCAAGAACTCTATTTAAAGACCAGAATTGATAGTCTGACAACCTTCAAGGTCCTCTGAGAACATGGCCCCTGGGTTTGATTCTAGCACAGAGCTGAAACCAGTATCGAAGCCAACACTTCACAAAAAGAATGGACTGGACTTGGGAACATACAGTGATGCATGTGGTATGTGTACTTCATGGTTTAATGTATATATGAGGCTGTCCTACTGGTTTCTTTTTAGAGAAATGAGGAGAGGGTGGGGTAGAGGAGACAAATGTTGCTAGATAATGAAAAAGAAGAGTGAGCTGTAGCAGGGTGTGGAGAGCAGACAGAGTTGCAGGAAAGTGGATACATGGGGTTTTATATGGAAAATTCACTTGAGTTGTAAACTTTCACTTAATCACAATTTAAACATTTACCAAAAAATGGGCAAAGGATATGAACAGGCATTTCACCAAAGAAGACATCCAAGTAGCTATCAGATACATGAGAAAGTGCTCACAATCATTAGTCATTGTTGTGGTCAGGTGCCATTGAATCAGTTCTGACTCATAGTGACCCTGTGAACAACAGAACAAAACACTGCCTGGTCTTACAATCATTTTATGCTTAAGCCCATTGTTGTGGCCACTGTGTCAGCCCATACCATTGAGGGTCTTCCTCTATTTTGCTGACCCTCTACTCTGCCAAGCATGATGTCCTTCTCCAGGGACTGATCCTTCCCGGCAACGTGTCCAAAGTATGTGAGATGCAATCTTGTCATCGTGGCTTCCTAGGAGCATCCTGGTTTACTTCTTCCAAAATAGATCTTGTTTTGGCAGTCTATGATACATTCAACATTTTTTTCCAACTCCACAATTCAAACGCATCAATTCTTCGTCTGTCTTCTTTGGTCATGGTCCAGCTTTTGTATGCATATGATGCGACTGAAAATACTATGGCTTGGGTCAGAAGCACTTTAGTCTTCAAGGTGGACCCAAGTGAACAGAAATCTTTGACAACCTCAATCCTTTCTCCATTAATGAAAATATTGCTTACTGATCTGGCTAATTAGCTGATAGGAGACTGTTCTGCTCTGGCAGAGTTCTGAGCAGATTGCATTGATTGTGTATCTTAGAGGATAGGAGGAGTAAAGATAGTGAGCAGTCCCTGCTTGTCTGTCAGTGGAGGCTAGCTTGTTGCTGTGATGCTGGAAGCTATGCCACTGGTATATAGGCACCACCAGGGTCACTCATGGTAGACAAGTTTCAGCTGAGCTTTCAGACTAAGACAGGCTAGGAAGAAGGACCCGGCAGTCTACTTCTGAAAAGAATTAGCCAGGGAAAACTGCTGATGTCCTGAATGTTATCAAAATGCCTTCCTTTTAATATTTTCTTTGTCTTTAGGTGAAGAAAAAAGTCGTTGGGGGCCAAATCAGGTGACTAGGGAGGCTGTTTCAATATAGTTATTTGTTTACTGGCTAAAACCTCCCTTTCAGACAACTGCACAATGAAGTTCATGAACTTGCCATTGGGCCACCGTGCATGATGGCCATTCCAGAAGGAGTTCCAAAATTGCTTTGGAGGGTGTACTAGCCCCTGGCTTCAGTGAACAGCTTCCGAAGAGGAATATTCAAAGGTAATCATAGTGATATTCACTAATGAGGTATGCAGCATTTAGAACAATTAAGTTCATGGACTTAATTGTTCGACCTCATATATCAACACGAGACCAGAAGAACTAGACGATGCTCAGCCACCACCAATGACAGCACTGAGAGAGTGCACAATGTAGACTCTGTGATGTAGCAGGAGAAAAATGGGGGTGCAGATCTAGAACTCTATTAAAAGACTAGACTTCATGGGCCGACATCCTGAAGGATCCCCTGAGAGCATGACCCCTGGACTCACTGCTTGCCCAGAGCAGAAACCAGCACCTAAGCCAACTCTCCAGGCAAAAACTGCACTGGACTGTGACACACAGTGATACAGGTGAAGTATGGGCTTCTTGGCTTAAACATATTCATGAGGCTCTCAGAGCAGCTCCTGTCTAGAGGCAAGTTGGGAGGGTAGAGAGGAGGGGAGGGGAGTCGATTGAATAAATACCAGAAGTACAGGATGGAAAGTGGGAGTGTGCTGTGACAGGACTGAGGGGAGATAGAGTTGCTATTACAGAGTTGGGGAAGGGGATGGAAAATTGACTTGGACTGTAAACTTTCACTTAAAGCACAATAAAATATTTTAAAAATTAAAAAAGTAAATAAAATGGGGTCTTTTATCCTAATCACGATTAGAAATTCACTGATTTCTCTGTATTAGCTGAAACAAACTAGACAAATATTCACTAGAATAACTTGAGATAATTTACAAATGAAATCAAAGAACTGCAAATCCGTCAAGTTACCCATTATCTCCTGTATATACTGATGAAGATAAAAATCTTGCTGTTCTCTTTCCACATTCTCACAGATTTTAAACTAAACAAGTTTTTTGTCTGATTTCTATCCCTTTCCTTTCCTATCCAATTCCTCTAATATCAGTTCCTTCAGCTTTATGTTTAAGGCATATCTTTTGATAAACAATTCTTTTGATTTTATTTCAGGTAAAAATGTGTTATCTCTGAAGTTCATATTCACATGATATTGACTGCTCTTTGTTGGGCCATTTTTCTTACCCCTTTAGTGATATTGCTTCTCTGTACTTTCTCCTTCTATGACTTCTGATAAGAAATAAGTTGTAATTTAGAATTATTATTTCCCTATAGGAGATGTTGTTTTCCTCTAGCTATTTTCAATACTTTTTTCTTTCCAAGTTTGCCTTGGCACTACCAACAATGTTCTATAGACAGGAGTGTCCTGTCTCACATTTTCCTCCCCTGTGGTGTTGGAGTACTGACGTGGCTGGGCCCCGCCGGCACAAGGCTGGGGTGAAGCAGAATGTACGTGGTAGTGCTTTACCTGGCTTCATTCTGCCTCTGTTGTGACACGTAGAGCGGAAGTTAGATGGCTTCTAGGCAGTGCTCATGCTAGAATTGAAGACTGTTTTCCTTCAGTTGCTATTTGGCAAGTAGAACAAGTGCTGTCAAAGTGTTTTCTGTCCCAGAACACTATTCTTGCTGAGATCCTTTTCCAAGGGGAAGTAGGCTTCTCTAAAGTCTTTAAAAAAAATAATAAAATAAGTTTGATGTTTTTGTGCTTGTTGGTGGTTCTGATTTACTGGCATCTGTATTTAGCACCCTATCTTGGATATATAGGAGACAATACAAAAGCTCATGAATTCATCATCCTGTTCTGGATGAAGACTGCAAAAATTCCCACACTGTTAAACCACACAGATGGACCTCACATACGATTTTCTTGGCAGTTTTGGTGCATTTACACTATGTATCCATTCCTTCTTCAAAGTGTCTTATTTGAATCCTGTAACTTTGTTCCCACATCAGTATCTCTTTTTCCTTGTTAAACTCCTTTGCTGTGTTTCCTCTACTGAAGATCAGTGAACTGTTGGTTTCAGAAAAGGTTCTAGTGGCTAGTGGTTTTATAAAAACTTTCTAAATGTTTCCTTAAAAAATTTAATTTGTGTTTTCTTTTTCTTTAGAAAGTTAACTTCCTAATATTCTCTACATGCACAACTTAGACAACTTTACATTATTTTTTGAGATTTAGGGAAAGTGAATCAAAATCACAAATTTGTTCAGTTGGGTTTTACAAGCAGAGGAAGACAAGAAACTCACCTTTATCTCCAGTTTCTTTGAAAAGCAAATTAGACAATAGTTTATGAAAGAAAAAAGTTCACTAGATTCTAAATGATTATAGATTAAAAATATTTTTTTGCAATGAATAAATTTTTATAGCAAGGTCTGTGACAGAACAAGTCTAAGAATTTGTGGTGTGACATGTTGAAATTAACTGTGATTTGCTCTTCTTTAAAATGAAATGAAGTCAATTTATCTTTTACATTCAGTTCTCCATTTAACTATGACAGTGCTGTAAATTATGTTAAGTCCTGCTAATAATATTAACAAATTATAGGTATACATTTCTGGGTTCAAATAATCTAGAGTAAAGAAGATTAGATTATGATAAGACATAACATATCATAGTAAATAATGAGTCTCCTGCCCTCATAAATCACAGGACTACTGATCCTTCATTGTTAACTTTTACAGTGGATTGAAAAAAAATCAAAGTAAAACCATTGTTGTCACATCAGTTACAAGTAGGAAATTCACCTTTCATATTCTACTTTTTCCTCTGGTTAATGAATACAAATTCGTTAAAATATATAAGCAATTTACTAACTTCTCAGTGAGATCAAAGAGATTCAGCGACAGCAAATTATTAAGAAACAAGATATTTTATACTTCATGATTTCAATGTGCTGATATCTACAGTCTCTCATCATATAGGACTGCTGTTCCTTCAACTACAACCTTTTTTTAAGGATGAAAGTAAGACTCACCATTCTTTTCTTCTGGTTCCTCTGAAACACAACAAAAAGACAACAATATATCAAAGGACAAATAGAAGCAATTTATAAAGGAAACAACAGTTCAAGTAAATCAGTTTACTCATGGATAAAGTCTTCAGGAAAAAAAATTAATGTCAGGATACCTACATGTACCACTCATGTATTCAAGAATCAATATGCTTTAATTATATGGTTTGTTTTTATGTGAAATTAAAAAGCCTACCTTTACCACTCTGCAATTTATCCCAACATAAAATTTCATACAAATTTTGGAAAACAAAATGAACTGAAATGCACGTAAGAGCAACCAAGGTTGTTCTCCCTCATGATTACTCTCATGGTATAGAGTAATACTGTTCCATAGGGTTTTCAAAGATGTGACCTTTGGAAAACAGATTGCCAGGCATTGTTTCCAAGGTGCAATTGATTCTAAATAGTTATCTTTTTGAAAATACATGTTTTTTCTTTAGGTAGCTCATGGTACGTTCAATATTCTTTGCCAGCACCAGTTGCCAGCACCAGACACAAAGACATCAATTCTTCTATGAACCCGCTGCTGTCAAGTTCATTCTGTCTCATTAAGGCCCTGTAGAACAGAGCATGGTTTCCAAGGAGTGTCTGGTGAATTAACACTGCTAGTTTTTTGGCTTGCAGCTGTAGCTCTTATCCACTGCATCACCAAGGATTTTGATTCTGCGTCAGTCTCCTTTTATTCTTTGCATAACTTTCGTATGCATATGGGGCAACTGCAAACAACCTGGCTTGGGTCAACTATATGTTAGTCCTTAAAGTGGAATCTTCACTTCTAAGCACTTTAAAGAGGTCTCTTTATGGCAAATTTGTCCAACTCAATTTGTCATTTTATTCCTTGAATGCTGTTTCTGAGGGCGTTGATTGTGGATGCAAGCAAGCTTTCCTGTTTGAATAACATAGGTTCAAATAAATCCAGTTGTTTTAGGGCAAAATATGTCATATTACACAATAACAGATTCATTGCCATCATAAAGTTTAGGACTGTTGATCCCTAATTTATAAGTTTTCATTAGCTGTATGAAGGGCATCTTTCCTTTTTTCCTTTACTCTGATTAACTAACACAAATTCATTAAAGTAAATAAGCAATTTAGCAGTTACCAAAGAGGTTCAATGATACTAAATTCCTAAGAAAAATGGCATTTTTGCTATGTAATTCCAAGTCACTGATCTCTACACCCGCATATCATCTAGAAGTTTTTGGTTCAATTATATTCTTAGTATGTGGGTGAAAACGAGACTGTCACCTTCCACTTCTTTCCCTGTCTCCAAAATAAATAAATAACAAAAGCATAACACTGTGTTAAAGATCAAAAAGGAACAATGCACAAGGAATTAACAGCAGTCCAGTAACTGAGTTTACTCACGATCAAAGCGTTTTTTGTAACTTTAATGCCAACATGCCCATGCCAGCCAGCCAAGTGCCGAACATACCCATAGGATCCATTTAAACATCAGAGAGATTCCTTCAATATGCTTTATGTGAAGATAAAAAGCTTACTTTTCTCTCTTCATTTCTCTCAAAAAAAAATCTTATAAGTGTTTAGAAAAGTTGAAGACAAAGTGCATTAAAATTCATTAAAGACTAAATTAAAGCAAAACGCAACTGAGTAATTGAATTTCCAGCAGATTGGATTACAAAAATAAAACGAAGGTATTATCACAGTAGAACTGCTCCATGAGTTTCCAAGAAGCACCTGATGAATTCGAACTAGTGACCCTTTGATTAGCAGCTGAGCTCTTTAACCACTATACCACCGGGGCAAAATGAAAAATATTAATTCTGCATAATATAAAAGTATTGATAACTTTGTCTTCAAACTGTCTAAAAAGGATTTTCCTTCTAATTTGCCCTAATGAAAAGGAGACACTGAGTGTTTTCTTCCATTTCCTCTGAGAAACAAAGTAGCTAAATGCCTATTAAAGGAAATGGAAACAATGTACAAATGAATTATAACAGCTTCAAATCAATACCCACTCATGACATCCTTTGTGTATGGATTAAATGAAGAAACGTCTCTTTCCCTATCTGCTTTTCCACCAAAACAGGAAATTGGAATATAATTCAATAGACATTTTTCTTTCTGAGGCACCACACTTCTCTTGCTCATCTACTGTCTTTAGCATAATTTCTTTTCAGCTTAGAGAACTTCTTTTAACATTTCTTACTACGTAAATCTTCCAAGAAAAATTCTATTAGTTTTCTTTTGTGCAAGAATATCTTTATTTTGCCTTGATTCCTGAAATTTAATTTCGCAGAATATAGAATACCATGTTGATAGTTCTTTTCTATCAACACTTAGTTAATTCACTGTGTTTTTTTTCTTCCAGAATTTCTGACGTGAAATCTGCTGTTATTTGAAACATGTTCCCAAGTATGAAATGTGTTGTTTTCAAGATTGTTTTCTGGAATTCTGGCTTTTAGTAATTTGATTGTGATCTGTCTTGAAACGATAGTGTTTGCTCTGTTCTACTCAGGCTTCCCTTGGCTTTAGAATCATTAAACTTTCATCAAATTTGAGGAACTTTTTCATTCTTTCTTCTGAAACTTGTGACCTAATTTTCTTTTTTCCTACTAGGAGTTTTTGTAGTATATGTATTAGAACTTTTGGTATTGTTCCACAGTCCCCCCAAAGTTTGCTCATTTTAAAATATATTTTTCTCTCTATTCTTCAGAAAAGAGACTTTTCTGTTGAATTGTATTCCAGTTTCCTGTTTCATCCTTGTTATCTCATTTTCACTATTGATCCAATCCAGCTGTTTCAGAAATTGGAATATCATATATTTTTAGTTCTAAAATTGTGATTTGGTACATTCTAATCTGAGTTTCACAATGTGAATTTCCATTCTACTCATTCCAAAACTACTTTCCTTTATCTGAAACAGCATGTTTCTCCTAGTCTTTCTTTTTTATTGTTTTACTATTTTTATTTGCACATACATCCCAGTTTAAAATTTCCTCAAATTCATCTAATGGTCAAATCTTATCTAGCTAAGGTACAATATCATTTGCAAGAAACTCAGTATAATTTTGTTAACTAGACAATAGTCTTTTTCAGTTTTCATCATATCCACATATTCTTAATTAATAATTATATGTGTGTTTGTAGAAACATGCAATTTTATCCCAAGTATAGATTTTTGTTACTGCCACTGAAATCTGGATACAGAACTATACCAGCCCTAGTACATGCAATGAAAAAGACATCCTGGCCCATACCCTTCAGCTGGACCAGACCTGCTTCACCATAGCTAAGTCACTGGCCCTGCTCATTGGACAAGAAGGTGAAAAGTATTCTGATCACAGCCAAGCATACAACAAGGAATACACAGCCCACCTGCTCTGATATAACTAAGTAAAACAAAAGAGAAGAATGAAAAACCATTTATAATCAATAAAGAAAAAAATACTGAATGCCCAAGAGAAGGCAAACAATATCAAAACTTGTTTTTAAAAAAAGAAGAAAGAGGGAGATGGGGAAAGGAAAGAGAGAGAGGAAGAGAAGGAGGGAGGGAAGGAACGAAGCAGGTAGGCAAGCAGGAAGGAAGGAGAAAGCATGGGGAGAGGGTAGAATGAAGGAAGGCAAGGAGGCAGGCAGGCAAAGGCACTAGAACTACATAACAAGGAATTCAACAAAACTGAAGACAAACAATTGGATACAGCTCTGAGGAAAAATCCAGAAAAAAGAACAGAAGAAAATGAAGAAACTCGGAATTACGTGGATTATAATCAAAAGCAAAAATCTGTGCGTGACTGGTGTTCCAGTAGGGGGGGAGGGGTGGAATATACACAGAGGACCATTGAAGAACTGCTGACAGAAAACTTCCCTAACATCATGAAACATGAAAAGATGAGTACTCAATGAGCTCAAAGAACCCTGTATAGGATGAGCATTTTGCAGGATATATTATTCTCGGTTGATAACTTTTTTCAAAGCTTTGGTATGTACAATTCCACTGTTTTCTTGCCTGCATAGTTTCTGCCAAATTTGTGCTTCTCCTCTGTACATGACCCTAGAAGAAAATCACCAAGGCATATCATAAACACAGTCACTAAGATGAAATACAAGTTAAAAATTCTGAGTGCTCAAGAAAGACAAAAAGTCATGTACAGAGGAGAAGCACAAATTTGGCAGAAACTATGCAGGCAAGAAAACAGTGGAATTATAGATACAAAAGCTTTGAAAAAAATTATCAGCTGAGAATAATATATCCTGCAAAATGCTCATTCAAATATTGTGGTAAAATTTAAATATTTCCAGATACACAGAAATTAGGGGGTATATAAAAACAAAACCAAACTTACAAGAATTATTAAAGTTTCAGTCTGAGAACAAACAACATCAGACCACAACCTGAAAGTAGGATACAAACCTGTACCAGTTGGATATCAGTGTAAGCCAAGAAATTACAACAGGAAACCAGAGAGGTTTATCTGTAAATGACAACAATGTCAGAACAAGATGGAAAAAACAGTATAGGTGTAGAACTTTCTAATGGAGTGGATGGCAAGGTGATACCAAGTATTAAGAGACTGGTTCAAACTTAAGAAGAGAAGGGTAAATATCAAGGTAACCACAAAGAAAGTTAATAAACCTACAAATCAAAATAAAGGAGGAAAAAAAGTCTCAGTGAAAAGAAACACAAAAGAAATTTTTAAAAGATCCACATTTGTTTATTCAGTCTAGATTCCCTATAACGTGTGGCTACTGAAGTCTCTTCTCAGCTTATCGGCCAGAGATTTCTTTAAACAATTTTAACCAACATGTCTTACTTTTGCTGAGGAACTGTGAGTGTGCACTAGAGCGTGTTTTCAATGCTTAAGTTGCTTAAAACTTTGCCTTAACTTTCTCTTTCTAAAAGTGCAAGACCTCAAGTTCAACCAGCAGTGAGAGACTAGAACCCTCTTAGCTCTTTGCAGGCATGTGCAAAGTCCTGCAAACGTGTGCTGTGTTTTGATTCCTCAGAATATGTCATAATTTTTTAAAAAATCACTTATGGGCATTTCTTTCCCTGTATTTTTCTAGTAAATTTTCAGTCTGGCTCTTTTTGCCATGGTTGATACCACAACCTTATGTAGCTATCATGTTAATCAATTGAAGCTGATTGCTTTTGACAATACTGTGGTGACAGTAGTTGTCCCACAAAGTGAGCTTAGTCAGGTAAAATAACAGGACTGTTCTGCCAGTAGATCTTTTCAGGAAGCTACAAGATAGATCAGATATTATCACACTCTGGGAATGAGACCTTTAGAGAATCTTCATACCTGGTATTCCTGCTCTCATTGCTACAAGACTACTGGTATTCTCAGTAATAATGACTGTGAGAATGCTTCCTTTAAAGGATGTCACAGAACTGGGAACAAAGGAATGGCTGTATTTGCCACAAACACCAACTGTTACTGAGGCTAAACAATTTTTTCTTGAATAAATATTCCTCAGAGTGTTGCAAAACTGTCTGAAAATGTTCATTTTGGTGATTTTGCCAGTAACTTCATTGCTTTCAGAAACTCTGGTGGCGTGGTAGGTTAAGTGCTACATCTGCTAACCTAAAGGTCAGCAGTTTAAATCTGCCAGGCGCTCCTTGGAAACTCTATGGGGCAGTTCTACTCAGCTATACAGTCACTATGAGTTGGATTCAACTCAATAGCAGAGGGTTTGGTTTGATTTTTCATTGCTTTTTTGGATAAGTATATTTGCAGAAATCTTCATTATTCCACCGCAGCTAATATTCTGCCCTTTAAATATGAATTTATGCAAAGGCCCTTTAGTGTTTCCTCTAATATTTCCTGTAACTTGTAGGAGTTATACAAAAAAACCAAAAGAAGCATCATAATGTGTACATATCAAAATTCTTATAATTCTTCTGCTGTCTTCAATTACAAGGAAAAATTAATTTTAAAGTTATCTTTCTGATTAATAGTTTTGTCATTGAATGTGACAATATTTACATTTAATTCTGATTTCTAATGGTATGGATATTTCCTCTGCAACACTACAGACAGTTTTGAAGCTGCAAATTCTAGATTGTTATAAGAATTGTACTCTCTTGTACAAATTATTTTAATGTCCATGTGTAAGCTGTTAATATGCAGTAATTTACTGACAGTGTTCACTACCTGGTCAGTGGCACTTTCTCTCAAAGTATTCAGGGCAGAGAATTAACATTTGCACAGGTGACATAGGGAAGACCTCTAAAAACAGAAAATAGATGAACAAGAGGGCCACCCACCATAGGTCCTGTCACTGTGCCTGAAAGGACTCCACCTTCTTTCCAACAGCTGCAGTTACTGATACCACTTCCATATCTGCTGCCACTATTGTTATCACCGATCTGAACCCAACCATCAAGCCAGTCTCTGTATCAGGCCCAGTGGTGTTCTGAACCACCACAAGACACTTGTGGGCACAGTAAACCAATTACTGCGTGCACAAACTATTCACTGTGTCTGCAGGCCTGAGCCTCTATGAGTGTAGGCTGCTGTGGATCACAACCACGTGCATTTTCTGCCACCTGGTGTGTCTTCTCTGCTCGTGTGCATGTTCCATTATCCATCACATTTCACTCACAAAGCACACACACAAAGGTAAAACCATTCAAAATTTCAAGACAGTGACAGCACAACATTAAGTGCAGGATTATTCTCAGTCCTTGGCCGTGACTAACTATACTATATTTGAATTCCAGTGAGAATGCCATTGAAGGATTTTAGGGTTCCACATTCAGTATATGTGAAACTTGAGAAGGAGCAATATGAAAACACACAGCTATAAAAAGTTGAATGTTACACCTGTGCCTAAGCACTCACAATCTGTGGAATTCTGTAGTTCTCAGTATTCACTACTGTAATGTTAAAACACATTATTAACATAAAAAACATACACAGAAAACTAGGTCTGTCTACTTTATCAGCTCAGGGGAGCAGAACACAAAATTGCTGTTTCTTTTTCTATTCAATGAAATATCTGCAATTAATACTTACGTAGGTATGGTGTTTGAATTCCTTTAATTTTATTATTATGGAATGAATTTTGTCTTCCCCAAATATTGCAAAATCCTAACCCTTGTCTCTACCTGTAGATGTAACCTTATCTGGAAATGAGGCCTTACCAGGGTAAGGCATGTCCTAACTACTTCTGAGTTATAAGGAGCAGCATTGACAGAGACAGCTAAGCACAGCTGGAGGAAGGTAGATGCCATGTAAGGGTGAAGAAAGTGAGCAGAGCCAGGGCCACAGATACTGGGGCTACAGACACTGAAAGACACCAGGGCCTTCCCTCAGGACTCACAGAGAGAAGTTCCCCTAGAGCTGATGCCCTGCGAGAAAATTAACTTCCTGTAAAGTTGTCCACTTTTGGTATTTCTGTTATAGCCAAAAAGGAAACTAGACATATGGTTATATGCTTTGTAGCAGATTACCAAACTATATTGATTTGTTTTAATGTGTGAATAAGAACTTTATATTTGTTGAAATTCTACTTTCTGTTTTGTACTAATGCTCATTTTATATAATTTGTTTTAATTGAGATTTCTAAAAATTTTGTTTAGCAGTACTTACTGAACTTAGTGTGCTTAATAGTTTTTTGAATGAAACATATTTTGATTTGACTTTTTCTCTAATTCCATTGTTGACGTCTATGAATCTATGTTGAAAATCTTTATATATTTCTTTGACTATTTCTGCATGTTCAGAATTTTTGGATTAGTAGTTACTAAATAAAAATTCTGGTGGTGTAATGGTTAAGAGCTATGAAAGCTAACCAAAAAGTTGGTGGTTCGATTCCATCAGGTGCTACATGAAAACCATATGGGGTATTTCTAGTCTGTCACTATGAGTCCAAGTTTACTCAGTGGCAAATGGTTTTTTTGGAGGTGCTACATATGAGCCCTGGTGGTACAATGTTTAAATTCTTGGTTGTTGACTAACAGGTCGACAGCTCTAACCCACCAGCCTTTCATAAGAAAAAGATGTGGCAGTGTGCTTCTGAAAAGATTTATAGCCTTGGAAACACTGTAGGGCAGTTCTACTCTGCCTATAGGGCCACTATGAGTCAGAATTGACTCGATGGCAATGGTTTAGGTGCTACATATTACCTTTTCATACAAGTTAAAAACATTTACCTCTACAAAAGAACTAAACTTTTTTTTATTTTTAATGAATGTGAATTTTTTCATTTCTTTTTTAAATTTATTATTTTTTAATTGTGATTAAATGAAAATGTACATTCCTATATAAATTGCATGCTCACCTATATGCAGCTCCCACTGCTCTCCCTGCCCAGTGACAGCACACTCTTCCTTTATACTCCATACATGTCTTATCCTCCCAACAATCTCCTATCCGCTCCTCTCCACCCACTCCTCTTCCTCCAGTAAGAGGTCAGCAGGATAACATCCTATAGATTCATAGAACCATAAAGTGCACACATGATATGGTCACTCTATCACCAAGTCCAATCCATTCCTGTCCAAGAGTTGACCTCCATTATGGCTTATCGACAGTGGCAGCATCAGGGCCAGGGGCCATGCTCCCAGGGGAACCCCGAGGCCCATGGACAATCAACTGCGATCTGTTAATGGGTTTCTCAGAGTGCACCCCTTTTTGATCTTGTGTTGCCAGTGAGACTCAACTTAGTGAGGTCCATCACAGCTATCACTGGTGGTGGCCGGGCACCATCCGGTTCTTCTGGTCACCAGTCAACCCACTCACGTGGGTCTCTCTGTCTTTTATGTCGTTTTGGTCCTTAGTGATCATCCATTTGTGCTAAGCTGGGACGATTTGCTGTACCCTTGGATTACAGCTTGGCAGTTTTTAAGACCCCAGATGCCACTCACCAATGTGGGGTGCAGAGAGCCCTCAGTAGCAAAATGCTAGTTGTGCCAATCGGTCTTGGTTTCCCTTGAGAGCATAGTCCCTGGCCCCCAGCCTCAGCTACCCTGTCCTTGTAATATTGGATTAAGGTGGGAGAGTAATCGTGTTATGTTGAAATCCAGTTAATATTGACCATCTTTCTAGTGTGTGCTGTCCCATATTTCACCCAACCAAGTTTCTATCAACTATCTAATCTAAACCCTCCTCCCCTCAGCCTCCCTCCCTCTCCACACTTTCAGCTGTCAAAGAGTCTTTTCTTCTATGCATGAGTCTGTTTTTATGTTCTTATCGTATGGGTCTCAGACAATATTTTTCCTTTTGTTGCTGACTACTTTCACTCAACATATGAGATGTTTCCTAAAATCATTGTTATTCTTTACCATTGCATAGTGTTCCATTGAGTATATATACCATAGTTTGCCTATCCATTCCTCTGTTTGCTGGGCATCTGGGTTGATTCCATCTTTTTGCTGTTGCGGACTGTGCTGAGATAAACATTAGTGTGCATGTATCAGTTGCTGTGAATGGCCTTGATTCTGTAGGATATATTCCAAGCAGTGGAATTCCTGCATCAAATGGCATATCTAGATCCAGTTTTTTAAGAAAGTGCCAGATTGCTTTCCAAAGAGGTTGCACAATTTTGCGATCCCACCAAGAGTGTAGAAGAGTTCCAATTTCTCCACAGCCTCTCCAGCATTTGTTGTTTTGTGTTTTTTGGATCATGGCTCACCTTGCTGGGGTGAGATAGTACCTCATTGTAGCTTTGATTTGAATTTCTTTAGTAGCTAATGACTGTGAGCATGTCTGCATGTGTTTGGGGGCTGCCTGCATCTCCTGTGTAGTGAAGAGTCTGTCCATCTCCTTTGCCCATGGCTTACTTGGATGACATATCTTTTTCTTGTTGATATTTTGTAGTACCTTATAGATTATGGAGATCAGATGTTGGTCTGACGTATAGTTGCCAAATATTTTTTCCCATTCTGTAGGTGGCCCTTTAATTCTATTAATAAGGTCTTTGGATGAGCAAAAGTGTTTGATTCTTAATAGTTCCCATTTATCTATTTTTCTTCTGTTGTTTGTGGTCTGACAGATTTTGAACTCTAAGTTGTGTATTAAAACTTCCATAGTTGTTCCTATTTTTTCTTGGATGAGTTTTATCATTTTAGATTTGATATTTAGGTCTTCTATCCAGTTTGAGATGATTTTTGTATAAGGTGTAAGATATAGGTCTTGTTTCAATTTTTTGCAGATGGATATCTAATTTTGCCACCACCACTTGTTGAAGAGATTGTTTTTTCCCCAGTTTAATGCCTTAGGGCCTTTGTTGAATACCAGCTGTTCATAGGAAGATGATGTTATTTCTGGGGTCTCCGTTCTGTTCCATTGATCTATCCATCTCTTTTTGTACCAGTACCAGGCTGTTTTAACTACCGTGGCAGTGTAATAGGTTCTAAAGTCGAGTAGTGAGAGGCCTCCCAGTGTGTTATTCTTCTTCAGTAGTGCTTTACTTATCCACAGCTTCTTCCCATTCCAAACAAAGCTGGCAATCTCTTTCTTCATCACACTAAAAAATGTCACTGGAATTTGTATTGGGATTGCATTATATAAGTGGATTGCTTTAGGCAAATAGACATTTTCACTATGTTAAGTCTTCCTATAGATAAGCAGGGTAGGTTTCTCCATTTATGTAAGTCTTTCTTAGTTTCTTATAGTAAGCACTTGCAGTTCTCTTTGTAAAGGTCTGTTATTTCTCTGGTTAGATTAATTCCTAGGTACTTTATCTTCTTAGGGGCTATAGTAAATGATATTGATTTGGTGATTTCTCCCTTAATAACCTCATTGTTTATATAAAGGAATCCTACTGATTTACTTACATTTTTCTTGTATCCTGAGATTTTGCTGAACTCTTCTATCAGTTTGAGTAGTTTACTTATGGATTCTTTTGGATTCTCTGCACATACAGTCATATCATCTGCAAATAGGGAGATTTTTACTTCTTTGCCGGTGCAGATGCCCTTTATTCGTTGGTCTTGTCAAATTGCTCTGGCTAGAAATTCTGGTAAGATGTTGAATAGGAGAGATGAAAGTGGGCATGCTTGTCTAGTTCCTGTTCTCAGGGGAAACTGGTCCAGTCTCTCTCCATTCAGGATGATATAGGCAGTTGGCTTTATATAAATGGCCCTTATTACATTGAGGACTTTGCTGTCTATTCCTATTTTGCTGAGAGTTTTTAGCATGAACAGGTGTTGGACTTTATCAAATGCCTTTTCTGAATCAATAGACAAGATCAGGTGATTCTTGTCTTTTGTGTTATTTACGTGGTTGATCACATTAATTGTTTTTCTGAATGTTGAACCAGCCTTGCATTCCTGGTATGAATCCAGCTTGGTCATGATGGATTATTTTTTGATATGTTGTTGTATTCTATTGCCAAGAATTTTGCTGAAGATTTTTGCATCTAGATTCACGAGTGATATTTGGCCATAGTTCTCCTTTTTTGTTGAGTCTTTCCTTGCTTTGGTATTGGGCTTATATTGGCTTCATAGAATGAATTTGGGAGTATTCCATCCCTTTCTATCCTGTGAAATAGTCTCAGTAGTGTTGGAGATAACTCTTCTCTAAAAGCTTGGTAGAATTCTACAGTGAAGCCATCTGGGCCTCGGCATTTTTTGACAGGTAATTTTTAGATGACTTTTTCAATCTCTTCCTTTGTGATGGGTTTATTAAGTTGTTCTGCTTCACATTGTGATAATTTTGTTAGGTGATATGAATCAAGGAATTTGTCTATTTCCTCTAGGTTTTCAAATTTGTTAGAGTACAGTCTTTCATAGTATTCTGTTAGGATAGTTATGATTTCTGTTGGATCTGCTGCAACAACTCCCCCTCTCATTTCTTTTTTGGGTTATGTGTTTCCTTTCCTGTTTTTCTTTAGTAGGTTTAGCCAACGGTTTGTCAATTTGGTTGACCTTTTCAAAAAACTCGACGGCACTTGGCTTGGCTTTCAAAAAACTAGCTTTTGGTGTTTTCAATTTTTTCAGTTGTTCTTCTATTCCCTAATTTGTTTAGTTTTGCTCTGATATTTATGATCTTTTTTTTCTGGTGCTTGAGGAGTTTGTCTGCTGATCTGTCTCTACTTGTTCAAGCTGTAGGGTTATTTCTTTGATTTGGCTTCTTTCTCCCTTCCAGATGTGTGCATTTGTGGGGATAAACTTACCTTTGAGCACTGCTTTTGCTGTATCCCATAGGTTCTGGTAGGAAGTGTTTTCATTCTCACTGGAATCCATAAATTTCTTTATTTCATCCTTAATATTCTATGACCCCTGTCTTTTTCAGCAAGATGTTGTTCACTTTCCATGAGTTCCACTTTCTATCTACATTTTTTGTGCTATTGATTTCGACTTTTATGGCTTTATGATTTGAGAAGACGCTTTGCATTAATTCAACGGTATGAATTTTGTTGAGAATTGCTTTATGTCCTAACACATGGTCTGTTCTGGAGAATGTTCCATGTGCACTGGAGAACAAGGTGTAATTGTTCACTCGTGGTTAGAAATTTCTGTATATGTCAATGAGGTCTAGTTGGTTAATTGTGGCAATAAGGTCTTCTGTATCTTTATTGAGCTTTTTTCTAGATGGTCTGTCCAATACTGAGAGTAGCATGTTGAAATCTCCCGCAGTATTGTGGAGTGATGTGTCTCTTTTTTGAGCGTAGTCAGTGTTTCTTTGACATATTTAGGTTCTCTAATATTAGATGCATAAATATCTAATATTGTTAAGTCCTGTTTGTATATTGAAACTTTCAGCAATAGTGTCCATCCTTGTCCACAATGGTGGATTTTACATTAAAATCTATTTTATCCGAGATTAGAATTGACACCCCTGCTCTTCTTTGTTCATTGTTAGCTTGATATATATTCTATCCTTTAATCTTCAGTTTGTTCCTATCTTTAAGTCTCAAGTGAGTTTCTTGTAGACAACATATGGATGGGTCATGTCTTTTGATCCAAGATGTCACTTGATGTCACTTTAGTGGAGTGTACAGTCAATTCACATTCAATACAATTATTGATAGGTATGTGTTCAGTGCTGCCATTGTGATATATTTATTTTTGTGTTGATGTTTTCTCTGTTGTTCTTATTAATCTGTTCTGGGACATTCTTTGTGAGTTGATTTTTCACTTTTTTCAGGGTTGGTTTTGTGGTTGTTGAGACTCCTGCATTACGTTTCTTGATATAATATGTTGCATCTTTATTGTTCTTTATGGCTGCCCCTATGATCCTGCTTAGTAAACTATGTATAAGCTCAGTCTTAATTACTACCAGTCTTGGCAACTTCCTCTCCATCTGGAAGGACTATAAAGACTATAGTACATCCCTCATTTTAATATGATGACATCACAGTTTTCATGATATGATCCCTGGATCATTTCTTTCACTGTTGTAGCTTTGATTGAGTTTGGAGCCTTCCCTAACTAAGTAGGATTGTGCATGATGTGTCCTTCTAAGATATAAAGTTAGTGGTTTTCTTCTTCTAAGCCAAGAGATGCTTTCAATGTTTCTTGTAGCTTTGGTTTGTTTTTGCAAAGTCTCTGAGTTTCTGTTTATCTGCAAATGTCTTATTTTCCTTTTCATGTTTGATAGATAGTTTTGCAAGATATATAATTCCTGGTTGGAAGTTCTTTTCCTTCAAGGCTTTGAATGGGTCATGCCACTGTCTCCGTGCCAGCATGGTTTCTGCTGAGAAGTCAGATGAAAGTCTACAGGGTTTCCCTCTGAATCTTAGCTTTGCTTTGAGTCTTGCTGCCTTTAAGAGTTTCAGCTTATGTTTCATTTTGTTAAGCTTGGTTAAATATGTCTTGGAGTCTTTCTTTTGACATCCATATTGAGTGGTATTTGATATATATCTTGTGTATCTATATTCTCTTCTTTCATAATTTCTGAGAAGTTTTTTCAGCAGCTCAACAATAATACTGTGTTCTCAGGTGTCTCGCCCTGTTGAGGAACTCCAGTTAATTGTAAATTGTTCTTCTTTATAGAGTCTCACATGCTTCTTAATGCTTCTTCATTTTTCTTGTTTATTTTTTCTAATTTCTCCTCACAGATGCTGGAGTTAGTGGCTCTGTCTTTCAAATCAGAAAATTTATTTTCCATTTGTTCCATTTTGTTTTCTTGGCTTTGAATTGAAGTTTCTATGTCTTTGATTTTGTTCTTGATCTGTTGGGTTTCAGAGTACTGGTGTTCCATCAAATTGAACAGCTTGCTTAATTTTTCATTTTGCTCTGCTGCATTTGCTGCTTTTGGGGCTTCATGTGAGTCAGCAGAAGCTGGGAGACATGCTGTAAGGATGGACCACAATTGTTTCTCTAGGCCATCTTAAAACAAGAAGTAAAAATATCTGACCACTTCCACAGTCAGTCAGATTTTCAGGTATATAGATCTGTCTTCCCAGCTGGCAAAGTAAGCACCACTGTATCAAACCCCAGATGTTATAAACTAGCTCAAAATACAGAAAGGCTAATGCCATGCTGGCCTCTGCTGTTGGGCCTCAGCTGTAAGCAGTACCATGTAGAATTCTACTTTTCTGCTGGAAAAGTACTCTTTTCTGGGCAGGCACTGCCTCCCAACCCAGGAATAAGGTCCACCTGAAGATTCCATATGGGTATACCTGCCTCCCAGCTGAACAAGATGGTGTCCAGCACAAGCTTGCCACACAGTTGGGACAAGGGTACTGGCAGAAAGAGAGGCCAAAAGTGCCGAAGTGCCCAGAGTTCACAGCCTCCGTTGCTGGGCCCCAGCCTAAGGCGACACTGCAAAACACTGCCACTCTGGTGGAAAAGCACTCTCACTCTGGCAGGCACAGCCTCCCAACCTAGGAACCAGTCTAGCGTGGGCCTCCACCTGGGCATATCTGTCTCCCAATGGATCAAGATGGTGTCCTACACAAGCTTACCACTTTATCCATACGGCTACCACATAGCAGAGGTAGAAAGATAGGCCAAAGGAGCTGAGATGCACAGAGTCCAAAGCTGGGTTCTCAGAATATGGCAATTGCACTTGCCAATCCCACCAGCAGTGCATCTGAGACCAGTGGCTAGTCAAGTCCAAGCTCCACTCACCAGCCAATACAGAGAGAAAAAAAATCAAAATGGTGAGTCCTTCAGTCCATGCAAGCCTGGACTTGCCAAGAGTGGGGTCAGAGAAAGAGAGGAAGTTTAGAGTTCAAGGGTATGAAGTCCAAATCAACATCCCTATGCCTTGTCCTAGGGCTCACTAGGTGTCCAGTAGGGTCTGTTTAATTGTCAATTCAGGTCTCGGTTTCCAAAAGGATTTAGGGAGACATGTGTTTAGTCTGTCATCTTGGCTCTGCCCCCTAACCTTGACTCTGCCTCCCAACCTTGACTCTGCCCCCACGAGTGTGAAGTTTTTGTTTGGCTTTTCTATAAATGTTGCATGAGAATTTAGGACTTTTTTCACACTTACAAATTATTTGTGATAAAATATACTACAATTCAGTCTTTCATGTAATTTTAGAATCTGTTGCTTAATATAACCAAACTATTGCTCTACAGGGGCGTTAAAGATCTCTAGCGGCACAGTGATTAGGTAGTTGGCTGCTTACCAAAAAGCTGGTAGTTTAAACCTACCAGCTGATCCACAGGAGAAAGATGTCACTGCTTCCATAAAGAAACTCAATAGGAGTAACTTTACTCTGTTCTATCAGGTCACTAAGTGTTAGAATCAACTCAACTGGGATAAAAAGTTACATTGGCATTTTTTGATTGAATGCTATTAGTAGCAATGAACACATAATCTCCTTTGCAAATATATTCAGTTTTGAGACAGGCATCATTATTAGAATACTTTGTAACATACTATTCCACCATGATTCTTACAAGTTCTATCAGTTATGTATAACCCTGTCAGTCAAAATTGCTCTGCAGGTAGATAGACTGATTGTATCATGGATTGAATTGTGCCACCCCAAAAATATGTCTAGTAATTTGGCCAGACAGGATTCCTTGTATTCCATGATTGCCCTCCATTCTGTGATTTCCTCATGCTACAAATCCTAATCTCTGCCTGTCGTTAACAGACTGGATTATTTTAGAGAGGATTGGGGGGGACTGTAACACCCTCCCTAAGATCACCTCCCTGTTTCAGAGGGGAGAGGGTTTCCTTGAAGCATTGTGTGTACCGCTTTTTATCCTTTCATCTTACAAGAGACAATAGGAAAGGGAAGCAAGCAGAGAGTGGGAACATCACACCATGAAGAAAGCAGCATTAGTAGTAGAGTGCGTTCTTTAGACCTGAGGTTCCTGTGCCAAGATGCTCCCTGACCAAAGACTCATGCAACACAAGGACTTTTCTCCAGAGCTGACAAAGAGAGAAAGCCTTCCCTGGAGCAGACTCCCCAAATTTGGACTTGTAGCCTACTGAACTGTATAAGAATAAACTGTCCTTTGTTAAAGCCATCCACTTCATGGTGTTTCTGTTAGAACGGTACCAGATGACTAAAACAGATAACTCAGTAGGGAGATAGATAATATAGCAGTATAGAGAAAAATAGAGATTGAGATGTGTAATCTTCTCTCAATAGAAAATTATCCAGACCATTGAGGAGTTTCACAAATACTTCAATGTACTTTTTCATTTTTTTCATGTAACTCATTTGCATTGTTTATTTTAAAAAGGTATTTTTAGAACTCCTACAATTTTGGGAATTGTACGCTTTTTGTAAGGCCTATGAGTTCAGAAAGAGTTTTATATTTTTAAATCATGAAAAATGAAAATAATAATTTTCAGTGTGTGAAAATCACATGAAATTCAATTTTCAGTGTCCATGAATAAAACAGAAACCCTAGTGGCATAGTGATTAAGTGCTACAGCTGATAACCAAAAAGTTGCAGTACAAATCCACCAGTCATTCCTTGGAAACCCTATAGGGCAGTTCTACTCTGTTCTATAGGGTTGATATAAGTAGAAATCAACTTGATGGCAAAGGGATCTGTCTATCTAGAATGCTATAGCAAAATATTTACTAACACAAGATTTTCTTTCATTATTATGCAGAGTGGCTGGTACAGAGTGTTGGCTTACCATCCCATAAATGAATTTATCATTGCTTTTACAATGTAAACAATGCACTTCAAGTGTCAGTTTCTGGTCATAATTTTGAAATAGGTAACTTTCCAATGATATACAGAAAAAGAAATATCAAAATTACATCACACTAGGGTTTGAATAATGTGGTTGGAGCAGAAGGAAGAGCAAGAAGCAGAATATATAGGAAGCAAATTTCCCAGAATTATTACAGGTTGGAGATCGTACAACTCAAAATAAGAAGAAATAGCTGCAAACATCCATTAATAATCGGGACATGGAATGTACGAAGTTTGAATCTAGGAAAATTGAAAACATTCAAAAATGAGATAGAATGCATAAACATTGATATCCTAGGCATTAGTGAGATGAAATGGACCAGTTTGGGCTATTTTGAATCCAACAAGTGTGTGGTCTACTATGCTGGGAATGAAAACTTGAGGAGGAATGATGTTGCATTCATCATCATAAAAAAAAAAAAGTCAAGATCTGTTCTGAAGTATAATGCTGTCAGTGATAGGATAATATCCCTACACCTATAAAGAAGACCAGTTAACATGACTATAAGGCCAAATATGACTACTAAGGCCAAAGATGAAGAGATGATTGAAGATTTTTACCACCTTCTGCGGTCTGAAATTGATAGAACATGCAATCAGGATGCATTGATAATTACTGGTGACTGGAATGTAAAAGTTGGAAACTAAGAAGAAGGATTGGTAGTTGGAAAACACAGCTTTGATCATAGAAATAATGCTGGAGATGGCATGATAGAATTTTGCAAGTCTTCACTGCAGGTACCCTTTTTAACCAACACAAATGGTGACTATACACATGAACCTCACCAGGTGGAGTACACAGGAACCAAATCGGCTACATTGACTATATCTGTGGAAAAAGACGAAGGAAAATCTCCATATCAACAGTCAGAACAAGACCAGGTTCTGAATGCAGCAGAGATCATCAGTCACTCATATGAAAATTCAAATAGAAACTGAATAAAATTAGAACAAGTCCACAAGAGCCAAAGTACGACCTTGAGTATATCCCCCCTGAGTTCAAAGACCATCTTAAGAACAGATTTGATGTGTTGGCGTCTAATGACCAAAAAACAGATGAATTGTGCAATGACAGCAAAAAAATCATCCATGAAGAGAGCAAGAGATCATTAAAAAGGCAGCAAAGAAAGAAAAGACCAAACTGATGTCAGAAGAGTCTCTGAAACTTGCTCTTGAACACTGAGCAGCTACAGCAAAGGGAAGGAAAGGTGAAGTGACAGACCTGAACAGAAGATTTCAAAGAACAGCTGAGGAAGACAAAAGAAAGTATTATAACGAGATGTGCAAAGAGATGGAAATGGAAAGCTAGAAGGGAAGAACACATTCTGCATTTCTCAAGCTGAAAGAACTGAAGAAAACACTCAAGCCTCGAGTAGCAATAGTGAAGGATTCTACAGATAAAGTATTAAACGACTCAGGGAGAATCGAAAGAAGATGTAAGAAATACACAGAGTCTTTATACCAGAAGGAACTGGTCAATGTTCCACCATTTGAAAAGGTAGCATATGATCAGGAACCCATGGTACTGCAAGAGTAAGTTGCAGTTGTGTTGAAAACACTGGCAAGAAATTTGGAGTGCAGCTATCTGGCCAATTGACTGGAGAGAACCATATTTATGGCCATTCCAAAGAAAGATGATTCAACTGAATGCATAAATTACAGAACAAAATCATTAATATTACACACAAGTAAAACTTTTTCAAGATCATTCAAAACTAACAGTACATTGACAAGAAACTGCCAGAAATTCAAGCTGGATTCAAAAGAGGATGTGGAACCAGAGATATCACTGCTGATGTCGGATGGATCTTGGCTGAAAGCAGAGAACATCACAAAGATGTTTACCTCTGTTTCATTGATTATGCAAAAGCATTCGACTCTGTGGATCATAGCTAACACTGTGGAGAATGGGAATTTCAGAACACCTAATTGTGTTCTTAAGGAATCTGTATATGGATCAAGAAACAGTTGTGTGAACAGAACAAGTTAGGAAAGGTGTACAACAGGGTTGTATCCTTTCACCACACATTTTCAACCTGTTTGCCAAGCAAATAACCCAAGAAGCTGGATTATATGTAGAACAATGAGGCATCATGATTGGATGACAACTCGTTAACAACCTGCATTACGCAGACGACACCATCCTACTTGCTGGAATTGAACAAGACTGGAAATGCTGGTGAAGATTAAGGACCACAGCCTTCAGATGCTCCTCAACATCAAGAATAGCGTGCCCTTGCCCATAAATCATAACGAAGGTCCACTCTTCGGACATGAATGGATTGGACTTGGCGATGCAGAGTGACCATATATTGGATGCACTTTATGGTTCTATGCATCTATAGGATATAATCCTGCAGACCTCTGGCTGGAGTAAGGAGAGTGGGTGGAGAGGAGGGGAAGGAAACTGTTGGGAAGATGAGTCATGTATGGAGCAGAGAGGAATATTGTGCTGTCACCGGGCAGGGAGAGCAGTGGAAGCAGCATATAGGTGGGCATGTAAATTTATATGGGAACGTACATTTTCACACAGTCATAGTAAAAAAAAAAAAAAGAATACAAAAATTGTAACAACTGGATCAGGAAGCAACATTGTCATAAATGGAGAAATGATTGAGGTTGTCAAAGATTTCATTTTACTTGGGTCTACAATCAACACCTGTGGAAGCAGCAGTCAAGAAATCAAAAGACACGTTGCATTGGGAAAGTCTGCTGCAAAGGATCTCTTTAAAGTATTGAAAAGCAAAGATGTCACCTTGAAGACTAAAGTGTGCCTGATACAACCCCTAGTATTTTTAATCACATCATAGGCATGTGAAAGCTGACAGTGAACAAAGAAGAACTGATGCCTTTGAATTGTGGTGCTGGAAAAGAATGTTGAATGTCTTATGGACCTCCAAAAGAACAAACAGACATATATTGGAAGCACTTTATGGTTCTATACATCTATAGGATATCATCTTGCTGACCTCTGGCTGGAGGAAGGGGAGTGGATGGAGAGGAGGGGAAAGGAGACTGTTGGGAGGATGAGACAGGTATGGAGCAGAGAGGAATAGTGTGCTGTCACCAGACAGGGAGAGCAGTGGAAGCTGCATATAGGGGGGCATATAAATTTACATGTGAATGTACAATTTCACTCAGTTATGTTAAATAAAAAGAAAAAAAAAAAGAACAAACAGATCTGTTCTGGGGAAGTACGAAGTACAACCAGGGTGCTCCTTGGGAGCCAAAATGGCAAGACTACATCTTACATGCCTTGGACACGTCAGGAAGGATCAGTCCCTAGAGGAGGACACTGTGCTTGGTAGAGTGGATGGCCAGCGGAAAAGAGGAAGACCCTTGATGAGATGGGTTGACACAGTGGACACAACAGTGTGCTTAAGCATAAAAATGGTTCTGGACACGGCACAAGACCAGACAGTTTTTACATACAATTGTTCATAGGGTCGTTATGAGTCAGAACTGACTTGATGGCACCTAAAGACAACAATACCAGTAGGAGGAGAACTATAGGGAAAGGGATACAAAAAGATGATAGATAGATAGACAGACAGACAGACAGATAGACAGATAGATAAAACCCACTGTCATTGGGTTGATTCTGTCTCATGGCGACCCTACAGGACAGAGTATAACAGCCCCATAGAGTTTTCAAGGAGCACTCGGTAGATTTCAACTGATGCTTTGGTAAGCAGATGTAGCACTTAACCACTGTCACCAGGGTTACCAAGGAGAGGGATCTGAAAAAAAAAAACCCATTGCCATCAAGTCTGGTCCGATTCACAGCGGCCCGAGAGGTTACAGTGGAACTACCCCATAGTTTCCAAAGAGTGCCTGGCAGATCTGAGCTGTTGATCTTTTGTTTAGCAGATGTAGCACTTAACCCACTATACCACCAGAGTTTCCAAGGAGAGGGGTAGTAGCTGAAAATCAGAATATTGAAAGAGGAAATGAAGTAAAATTGGGTGGAAGAAAAAACAAAATAGAGCTGGAAAGAGGTTAGTGAGCTGAGACCATCCTAACTGAAAACCTTGTTGTCATCAAGTCAACTTCAACTCATAGTGACTATATAGGACAGAGTAGAACTGTCCCTAAGGTTTCCAAGGAGTGACTGGTAAATTCAAACTGTTGACCCTTGGCTTAGCAGCTGAGCTCTTAACCACTTCACCACCAACCAGTTAGGGAAGTCAAAAAAACGAGAAGACAGATTTATCAGGCCTGATAGTAGCTGATCCAACTCTAACATTTTGTTTCCTGGGGTGTGCTCTGCCTCTGTAGCTCAAATACTTTTCTTAGAGGCACTGACATTTATACACACACAAGCACAAACACAAAAATTAGCAACAGTAAAAAGCTCACCGTTATTTCTGCACCATGAAAAACAACCACCCATTGTCTGAAATACCAGCTCAGGAGATACTCAGTCTTTCTCACTTCTGTGACACCTGGCCCAAACAAGGTTCCCAGCTGTGTTCTGATCAGTCTTGTCAGGAACCCGAAATGCCTTTGTGCTCACGATGTAAGATAGGGAAAGGAAACTTGCCAGGGGCAGTCTTCCTGGGTCAGTGAGAAATCAGAGACAAGAACCAGGTTTCTTGCTCAGTGGAATTAGCCCAAGATAAAAGAAAGAAACTTTGGACTCTAGTATTCACAGGAAGGACTATAAAACAATATATTAATTGCAGGTGTTAATGTGTTCGTTTGAGTACATGCACCACTAGTCGTGTACAGACTCAAAGGTCAATTGATAAATAGCAGTCCTGATTTTTGTCTTTTTTTAATTTATTTGTTCTTCACATACATTCTATCCAGTGAGATTGGCTTGTGCTAGGAGGAGAAAGTTATTGTTCACCTGATAATTGTTGTAGACCAATAAAACTAATTTGGGATTTTCACGGAATAGGCAATAACTTTGGTCTCTTCTCCATTTCTTTCAAAACTTTATCCACTTACTCTAGTCCACTCTTCAGAATTCCAAATATAATGCTATCTTCTGTCCACAAACTTAGTGGCCTCCTGAGCCTCGCCTTTTTGTTATGTTGGATCTAGAACTTCTTAGGAGCCTTCTTTGTGTCTGACTGGTTTCACACTGCTCTACCTGACTTATCAGTGTAGTCCTGTGACCCCCTTCTCTGCCCTCATCTCTCCTACTAGCCCCTCTGACCACCTGATCCAGCCACACTGGTCTCCTTGTTCGATGACTATCCCCAGGTTTCATTGCTTTGTGCTCCAATTTCCTCTCCTTGAGTAGTCTTCCTCCAGATTTGCACATCACCCTCTTTTTCACTTCCTCAGGATTTTATTCTCTTTTCCAAAGAGACACTCCTTGAACAAGCTAATGATGCCAATGATCTTTCAGTCCTTAGGCTCTTTTACCAAATACAAAACAAACAGCAAACCAAAATTATTGCTATTGAGTTGATTCCAACTCACAGCAACCCTAAAGGACAGAGTTCAACTGCCCCACAGTGTTTCTAAGGAGCAGCTGGTGGATCTGAATTGCCAGTTTTATGATTAGCAACCAGTTTCTTAACCACTGCACCACCAAGGCTATTGTCCTTTACCACCTCATTTTTTCCCTTAGTACTTAACGCCATCTAATACACTCCAATAAGTTTATTTGAATGTTTGACTTGTCTTCCTCTGAGTGAATGTAAATTCGTTAATAGTAGAGATCATGTCTGTTCTCTTTGATTTTCTGTCCTCACATTGCCTGTACATAACATGACTCAAATGTTTTTGATAAATGCATTAATTAATTAAAATATTACAAATGTTGATTTACTACATTTATTATTTTTTTCTTTGTTGGCTGCTGTATCTTGAACTTCCAATAGACTTCACAATAAAAGAGGAAATATTTTACTTTTTTTTTATTTAATATGACTGAGTGAAAATGTACATTTACATGCCCACCTATATGCAGCTTCCACTGCTCTCCCTATCCGGTGACAGCACTCTATTCCTCATAACTGAGTGAAAATGTACATTCACATGTAAATTTACATGCCCCCCTATATGCAGCTTCTACTGCTCTCCCTGTCTGGTGACTGCACACTGTTCCTCTCTGCTCCATACATGTCTCATCCTCCCAACAGTCTCCTTTCCCCTCCTCTCCACCCACTCTCCTTCCTCCAGCCTGAGGTCAGCAGGATGATATCCTATAGATGTATAGAACCATCTTGCTTGATTTTCACATCTGTCCACCATAGACTTCTATCACATCAAGGAAGGACTCCAGTTACCGTCTATTTTATTGAAACTTCGTTACTTTTTATCATGGTTTTTCTCTCTTAAGTGATGCAGAAAAGACAGATGATACTGCAATGGGAAACAATTATCTTCCTTCAGCTGGAATAAAGCTTGATAACTATACTGTGGTAAAGTCCTTTCCCCTGGAAAGCAACTCTTTATTATGGAGAAGGCTTTGAGTGTGTTGCAAAAAAGATTACTCTTGAATATCTCCTTCCAGAGACATGACAGAATCTTTCTCATATCCCTATTATGGGAACCTAGTGAAGTTTTTGGAAGGAAAGTCCACACAACTGTGGGGCCTCAATCAAATTGTAACCCTAAAGAGCTGCTTTTTTTTTTTTTTTAACTTTTTAAAATTTCAGTCTAGTTCACATTCAGCCTACAGAAATTTATCAGTATATTATTTAAGTGTTTCCTTGGTCAGAAAACCTAAAAAGAAGAACACCCTCAACATTTCTCAAGCTGGAAGAGTGAAGAAAAAATTCAAGCCTCAAGTTACAATATTGAAGGATTCTACAGGCAAAATATTGAATGATGCAAGAAGCATCAAAAGAAGATGGAAGGAATACAAGAGTCACTGTATCAAAAAAAATTAGTTGACATTCACCACTTCAAGAGATAGTATATAATCAATAACCAATGGAACTGAAGAAATAAATCTGTCACAGATTGAATTGTGTCCCCCCCCAAAAGATGTATCTATCAATTTGTCTAAGCCATGATTCCCAGCATTGTGTGATTTCCCTATATTTTGTAAATACTGTCTATATAGTGTTAATAAGGGAAGATGGGCAGCAGTTGTGCTAGTGAGGCAGGACTCTGTCCACACGTCTAGATTATGTCTTGGGTCAGTCTCCTGAGATATGAAAGACAGAAGCAAGCAGAAAGACGGGCGGACCTAATACCACCAAGAAAACAATGTTGGGAACAGAGTGCATTCTTTGTACTCACAGTTCCTGCATAGAGAAGCTCCTAGTCTCAGGAAAGACGGATGGAAGGCCAACACAGGGAGAAAGGCTTCCTCTGGAGCTGACACACTGAATTGGGACTTTTAGCTTACTTTTCTGTGAAAAAAATAAATTTCTCTTTGTTAAAGCCATCCATTTGTGGTTTTTCTGTTACAGCAGCACTAGATACCTACGACAAAGACAAATCACACTGTAGATGCTGGTATAAGTTTCCAACAATTGATGTAAAACCAGTTGAGGTATTTCAACAAATAGATGTAAAGTTGGAAGCTCTTACTCATCCACACCAATAAGTTTGGAATACATCTACCTCAATGAGATCTGTATTTGTGACCATTCCAAAGAATGGTATCCAACACAATTCAGAAATCACTGAACAGTATTGCTAATATCACACGTAAGTAAAATTTTGCTGATGGTCATTCAACAGTGTCAGTATCAGTATATCCACAGAGAACTGCTATGCTGCAAATTCAAGTCAGATTTAGAATATAATGGTAGCTCAGCTGACTGAGTAAACATGGTGAAAAGATACAACCCTGATGCACACCTTTGCAGTATTTAAACCACTCAGTATCCCCTTGCTCTATTTGAATGACTACCTCTTGGTCTATGTACAGATTCCACATGAGCACGATGAAGCATTCTGTAATTCGCATTCTTTGCA
This sequence comes from Procavia capensis, assembly GCA_000152225.2. Lineage (NCBI taxonomy): Eukaryota > Metazoa > Chordata > Mammalia > Hyracoidea > Procaviidae > Procavia > Procavia capensis. The sequence goes on along the minus strand of KN682153.1, from coordinate 123,073 downwards.
ACCATTACTGATGTCAGATGGATGCTGGCTGAAAACAAAGAATACCAGAGAGATGTTTATCTGTGTTTTATTGACTATACAAAGACATTTAACTGTGTGGATCATAACAAACTATGAATAATGTCTTAGTTATCTAGTGCTGCTGTAACAGAAATACCACAAGTGAATGACTTTAAAAATAGAAATGTTATCCTGTCATAATCTAATAGCCTAAAAGTCCAAATTCAGGGCATCAGCTCCAGGAGAAGGTTTTCACTGTTGTCTTTGGAAGAAGGTCCTTGTTGTCAATCTTCCCCTGGACTAGGAGCTTCTGAGGTACAGAAACCCCAAGTCCTTAGAAAGTATGTGATTTACTCCTGGCACTGCTTCTTGGTGGTATGAGGTCTCAAACTCTTTGCTTGCTTCCCTTTCTTTTATATCCCAAGAGATTACTTCAAGGCACAGTACAATCTTACATATTGAGTCCTGCCCCATTAACATAACTACCACCCATGCTTCCTCATTAACATTATAGAGACAGGGTTTACAACGTACAGGAAAATCACACAATACCAGGAAACATGGCCTAGCCAAACTGCTACATACACTTTGAGGGGGACACAAGTAATCCATGACAAATAACGTTGCAAAGATGCGAATTACAGAATGCTTCATTGTGCTCATGTGGAATCTGTACGTAGACCAAGAGGTAGTCATTCAAATAGAGCAAGGGGATACTGAGTGGTTTAAATACTGCAAAAGTGTGCATCAGGGTTGTATCCTTTCACCATGTTTACTCAGTCAGCTGAGCAAATAACTCAAGAAGGTGGACTACTTGAAGAATGAAGCACCAGGACTGAAGGGAGACTCATTAACAATATGTAATATGCAGATGATGCAACCGTGCTTATTGAAAACAAAGAGTATTTGAAGTACTTACTGACGACAGTAAAAAAATATTACAGCCTTCAATATATATTACATCTCAACATAAAGAAAACAAAAATTCTCACAAATGGACCAGTAAGCAGCATCATGACGAATGAATAAAAGATTGATGTCAAAGATTTCATGTTGCTTGGGTACATAATCAACACACATGGAAGCAGCACTCAAGAAATGAAACAACGTATCGCATTGGGCAAATCTGCTGCAAAAGACCTCTTTAACGTGTTGAATTCAAAGACTTTACTTTGAGAACTAAGGAGCACCTGGTCAAAGTCATAGTATTTTCAATCACTTCGTATACATGAGAAGTTTGGATAGTAAATAAGGAAGGCCAAAAAAGAAGAGACACCTTTGAATTATGGTGATGAAGAAGAATCTTTAATACACCACAGACTGTCAGAAGAAAACACAAGTCTGTCTGTCTTAGAGGAAGTACGATCAGAATACTCTTTAGAAGAGAGGCTGTCAAGAGGAGACTTCATCTCATGTACTTTGGGCATGTGATCAGGAGAGATCTGTCACTGGGGAAGGACATTATGGTTAGTAAAATAGAGGATTGACACAAAAGAGGAAGACTTCCATCAAAATATATTGACACAGTGGTTGCAACAACAGGTTCAAACATAGTGACAATTGTGCAGATGGTGCAGGTCTGGTCAGTGTTGTGTTCTTTCCTACATACAGTCGCTATGAGTCAGAATGAACTCAATGGCACCTAACTACAACAATAACAACAATTTAATGGCTCCAGTGGCTTCCCTTCCAGGAAAGTAGATCTTACTGTCTGTGTATCTTTGAATGCACATGTATCTCCAGATGTCAGGAACCCTAGTGGCTTAGTAGTTTCTGACCAAAAGGTCACCAGTTGGTATTCAGCAGGCATTCCTTGGATACCCAATAAGGGAGTTTTACTCTATCCTGTGGGGTTGCTATGAGTCAGAGTTGACTCAACAGCAATGAGTTTGGTTTGGGTTTGGTAAGCTTCTTGGCAAACTCTGGTGGCATAGAGGTTAAGAGCTACTATGGCTGCTAATCAAAAGGTCAGCAGTTCAAATCCGCTAAGTGCTCCTCAGAAACTGGGACAGTTTCACTATGTCTTATAGGGTAACAATGAGTTATGATTGAATAGAAGGCAATGAATGGGTTTTTATAGGGTTTCGTAGGTTTTTCAAGTTGCCTTTTATCAGAATGAGGTGAGTTTTTGCTGAGGTTTGAATCAGGAATGCAGCAGAATTTATCAAAACCCTTTTTCTACATCTATTTTTTTTTTTTTTTTAATTCTTGACTATAGTGGGCTAGATTAGTTAAGTTTTTTATTCCTGGGATAAATTCACTTTGTTATGCTGTATTCTTATTACATACTCTTGGATTTGATTCTGCAGTATATGTAAGATACTTTTGCAACTATGTTCATGAGGGATCTTGGTCTGCAAATTTCTTGTGATGTCTCTTTTTTGGTTTCGCTATTAAGGTAATTCTCTCCTACAGAAAGAGTTGAGAAGTATTCCGTTACTGTCAACTTTGTGTAAGAGTTTGTGTAGAATTCATGATACCAAGCCAAGTGCCATTTAGTAGGATCCAATATATGTTTTCCTTAAATGTTTCATAGAATTTTCCAATGAAACAACTCAGGCTGAAGTCTTCTTTGTAGGGAAGCTTTTAACTGAAAATTCAATGTCTTTAATCTACATAGTGATATTTATATTATCTAATTCTGCTTGAGTACAGTAGCCATTTGTGCTTTTCAAAGAATGTTTTCATTTCACTAGTTCTATTTGATTTCGTTTTTCTAATTTATTGACCTGAAGTTGTTCATAATGTTCTTTCATTAGCCTTTTAGTATCTGCAGAATCCATAGTGATAACACTTTTTTCATATGCTATATTGGTAATTTTTGTTTTCTCTCTTTTCCTCATTTGAAGTTGATTAAATGTATTGATCTCAAAACTCCAAATGCTTTTTGTTTCATTGTTTTTCTGTTTAATTTATCTCAACTTCAACTCTCTTCCTTTTTCTCTTAGCTTGTTTTCTTTCATTTAATTTGCTCTTCTTTTTCTAGTGTCTTAAGGTGAAAGCAGGCATCATTTTATGTCATAGGCATTCCCCACCCCAGAAAAATCCACTGCTGTTGAGTCGATTCTGACTCATAGCAATCCATAGGACAGAGTAGAATTGCTCCATAGAATCTCAAAGGAGCATCTGGCAGATCTGAACTACAAACTTTTGGGTTAGTAGAGGTAGCATTTAACCACTACACCACCAGGGTTTCGTATCTAGGCATTAAGTGTTATAAATTACTCCTCAAATGTTGCTTGTGACACATTCTAAATTTTGACATGGGGCACTTTGCTATTGCTGTTGTTCATTTAAGTTTCATTCATTTCAAAGTACATTTTAATTTCTATTTTAATTTCTTCTTCGACCCAAAGTTCATTTAAAAGGATGCTTGCCAGTGTTGGAGGATTTTCCAGATATCTTTCTGACTTTGTTTCTGATTTAATTTTACTGTCACCAGTGAACATGCTTCTTATGACTTGAGTCTTCTTAAATTTATTGAGCTATTTCTGTGTTGGTAAATATTCTGTGTGTACTTGAAAAGATTGTACTTTATGAAGCCTGACAATTATGTTCACAAACTAATCCCAGAAAAAAGTGCTAAATATCTCATTGCTAAATATCAGTATGTGTACCTTGAAAGTACTACCCTTAGGAAGCTATGCATTGATGCTGGCACCTGGTCCACCATTCAAAGCAATTTTGGAACTCTTTTTCTGGAGTGGCCATCAGAGCTGTTGTTGTATTATCCTTGATGTACTGAATGTCATCAAAATGTCTTCCTTCAATATTCATTTTATCTTCTGGTAAAGAAAGAAGTCATTGGGGGCCAGATCAGGTGTGTAAGTAGGATGTTCCAATACAGTTATTTGTTTACTGGCTAAAAACTCCCTCACAGACAGTGCTATGTGCACTGGTACATTGTTGTAATGTAAGAGACATGAGTTGTTGGTGAAAAGTTCAGATTGTTTTCATCTAACTTTTTCATGCAGCCTTTTCAACACTTTCAAACTGTGCAATTTGTACAAACTCGTAATGAACAATCCCTCTGATATTACAAAGCATTAGCAACATTCTTTCCACTCTTGATTTAGACTGACACAAATTTTGGTCATGGAGAATTGACTGACTTCCACTGTACACTTTGATGCTTTATTTCAGGGTCACATTGGTACACCTCTGTCAAATCATCAATGATAACACAGACCAAAACATCATCTTGGCTCTCTAAAAGGTTTTGACAAACTTCAACTCTCCTTTGCTTTTGTTCAAAGAGAACATAAAGAAAAAAGACTCCACACAGAAAATTAAATGGAACAGAGGAATTGACCATAACACACAAAAAAGGACACCAAAATGACAGGACTAAACTCATGTATATCAATAATCACACTGAACATAAATGGGCTAAATGTACCAATACAGAGGCAAAGGGTAGCAGGTTGGGTTAAAAAACAGGATCCATCCATATGTTGCTTACAGGAGACACAACTTAGACTCAAAAACAAACAAACTACACCTCAAAGGATGGAAAAAAAAACGTATCAAAGGAATAAAATCTAAAAAAGAACATGACTGGCAATACTAATCTCTGACAAAATGGATTTTGACTTTAAATCTACCACACTCAATAAGGAGGGACACTATGTTTTCATTCAGAGCTCAATACAACAGGTATATATAACCATATTAAATATCTATGCTCACAATGACAAGGTTCCAAAATACATTAAACAAACACTATTTGCACTGAAAACAGAAACAGATAACTCCACAATAATAGTAGGAGATTTCATCATGCCACTCTCAGAAAGGATAAAACACCTTGAAAGAAGCTTGGTAAAGACATGCAAGATCTGAATGACACAACCAACTTGATCTCATAGACATATTCAGAACACTCCACACAACAGCAGCCAAGTACACTTTCTTTTCCAATACATATAGAATGTTCTGGAGAATTGACCACATATTAAGCCACAGAGCAATCCTAAATAAAATACACAATACTGAAAAAATAAAAAGCTTCTTTTCAGACCCTAAAGCCATAAAACTACAACTCAACAACAGATAAAGATGAAAATAAAATCAAAGATCTTTAAGCTGAACAACGTTCTACTCAGGAACTACTGACTAATAGAAGAAATCAAGGATGAAATAAAGAAACTCATAAAATCAAATGAGAATGAAAACGCATCCTATCAAAATACATGGAACACAGAAACAGCAGTGGTCAGAGGTCAATTCATCTCAACAAATGCACACATAGAAAAAGACAAAAGGGCACAAATCAAAGAACTAACACTTCACCTAGAACAACTGGAAAGAATCCAACAAAAGAACCCATTGGGCTCCAGAAGATAAGAAATGATAAAAACTAGAGCAGAAAAATGATTGAAAGAGTAAACAAAACCAAAACCTGATTTTTGGAAAGATCAACAAAACTAATAAGTCATTAGCCAAACTGAAAAAAGAAAAGCAGGAGAAGAAACAAATAACCTGAATAAGAAACAGGGTGGGTGATATCACAACAGGTGTAACTGAAATTAAAAGAATCATAACAGTACTATAAAAAACTGTACTCTAATAAATTTAAATACTAGAAGAAATGGACAATTTTCTAGAAAAACACTGCTTCCCAAAACTAGCACAGACATTGAGTGACTAAATAAACCCATCATAAGAGAAGAGAATGAAAAGGTGGTTTTAAAACTCCCAACTAAAAACATCCTGGGAGGTTGGGCCAGGATGGCTGACTAGACACATGTTTCTTCAATTCCCTGTGAGAACTAAGGCCTGGAATGATAATTGAAAGGAGCACCACTGACATCTGGGGAGCCCTTGGATCTGGCATAGGGATGTCAGAATGAACTACATGTCAGTGATGAGATAACTACCTCTCAAAAATGATGCAGCTCTGACCATGAGCCAGCTAATACACTGAACTGCAGTGCTTAAATAAACAGCATATAGCACAGCAGGGAGACTGTACTTGACAAAGTCACATACTGAGAGCCTAGCTACTGACTGAGGGCACCAATGTCCCTCCACCCTCTCCTTTCTGAGCTACACCATAGATTGTGTTGTTTCATGGCAGGAAGGGCAACTCAGGTAGGATGCTATATTGGTCAGCTGGCAGGTAGTTACCCAAACGGAAGGTCTTAGCTGCCTCTAATTCTTAAGATGAGAAGCAGGGCCTATATAGAAAGTACTTCTCCAGCAGAAAAGCTTGATTTAGGACAGTGGTGCCTAGAGATACAACTGGGGCCTTGTAGAGGATGACAGGAAGGCCATAACCACTCCCTACTTTGAACAATGTTGTAGAATTTGAGGATGACATTTGACATGCTTTCACTGTCAGCCGAAAGGTGTGGCTTGCCACACTAGAGGGCCTGACTAATTTTGGCAGCTGTTGGACAGCTTCGTGCTCAGCAGTAAAGTATCTTTAAAATAAGACCACTGGAGAACTATGGAGCAGCCCAACGTCTTCAGTGATGCCTTCACTGATCCACACCATGGCATTGACTTACAGCCTCCTAGTGACTCAAAAAGTACGGTGTCATGTTTGCCAGCCAGGAGGCAGAGATGGCCACCCCAGAAAGTCCATCAGGGCCAGTCACTACATTAAGCAGAGGCATCTGGTGACCAACTCGCCTTTTAGAACTATGCCTCAGCTTCTGCTGAGGAAATCCAGACAAATTGAACAGCTTCTAAATGACATGTAGGCAACTATCCATAGCTAACCATTTAAAGAAACAGTCCACCATGGCTCCAGAAAACTCTCAAAGAGTCAAAAAAACTTCCCAGATGAAGAAGCTTTCTGAAACTATCAAAGGTCATGTAAAAAGGATCATTTCGAGAGCTCTCCTAGAGATGAAACAAAATTCAGGAGAGCAAAATGAAAACTCCAGCAAGCTATATGAACTAATGGGACATCAGTGATCTGAAAGCCAGCAGATCAAAAATTAAATTACAGAATTACACAATTCAATCCAAACCCAAAGAGCAGTATTCAGGAGTTGGAAGCTAGAACTGGTCAGCTTGAGGATAGAGCAACTGACACCAGCATTTATGAGGACAAATCAGAGAAAAGAAATAAGCAAAATGTAGAAACATTAAAAAACATGTGGGATTCTACTGAGAGAAATAATCTATGCATAACTGGAGTTCCTCAGCAGGGGCAGACCGCTGAAAATACAAAGAGCATTATTGTTGAGTTGCTGACAGAAAACTTCCCTGAGATTATGAAAGAAGAGAACATAGATTTCTAAATGCATACCAACACCACAAAAACTACACCCCAAAGGAAAGACATCAAAACATACTATAATCAAGAATAATAAAGTGAAACATAAACACATTATCTTAAAGGTGTGAGGCTTAAAGCAAAGTTAACCCTTAGAGGGAAGCCCTATAGTCTTCCTATGACTTCTTGGCAGCAATAGTCCTAGCAAGGAGGCAGTAAGATGACACATTCAAAGTCTTGAAGGAGAATAACTTCTGATCAAGAATTACATGTTCTGCAAAACTATCTTTCAAATATGAAAATAAAATGAAGACATTCCCAGATAAACAGATGTGTGATCAGCATTTAGCTTCTTGGCATGAGCTCATTATGGGATGGAGTCATTCAGCAGTCACTCAAGTCATTTGTTGACATAACTTTTGTCAGGAGGAAGAATGAAGCAACTAAAGATACAAGAGAAACATTAATCCAAACGACTAATGGACCATATCTTAATAGTTTCCACAAGACTGATTCCAGTGCACATAGATGGTACCCAGCTACTACCATGGACTGCCCTGACAGGCAGAGGGTTCACAATGCACGGTCCCAGAAACAGCTGCAAAAATGTAGAACAAAATTCTAACTCACACACACACAACAAAACAGACTTACTAAACTGACAGTGAATGGAGAAACCCCAAGAATAGGGCCCCCAGACATCTTTTTAGCTCAGTAATGAAGTCACTCCAGAGTTACACCCTTCAATCAAAAATTAGACAGGCCCAGAAAATAAAAGGAAACCAAAGGAGTACAACAGCTTAGGGGCAAGGACAAGAACGCAGGACGGGACAAAAGAGTTGGTAATAGGAATCCAGCTTCAAGAAGGTGAAGCTTTGACATGTTGTGGGAATGTTAACCAATGTTTAAACCAATGTTTAATGCACGGTAGGTATAGTAACTGTTTAATGAGAAGCTTTTTTGTTCTGTAAACCTACATCTAAAGTAGTAGTTAAAAAAAAAAATCAGATAGCCTGAATATCCGATATGTGTTAAAGAAATTGAACGTACAGTTAAAACTCTACCTACAAAGATAACTTGAGCCCTGGATAGCATTGCTGGTTAATTCCATAAAAATATTCCATAAAAATATTATGACAATCTGCAGAAAGTGTCCCAGAAAATTGAACAGTTTGGAATACTTTCCAATTCATTCCATGAAAACAGATGTACTCTGTTAACAAAACCAAAGACCACAAGTAAAACCACAGATCAATATCCTTCATGAACATAGTTGTAAAATTACTGTAGCTAAAAGTAGCAAATTAAATACAATAGTACATAAAAATGAGAATACAGCATGACCAAGTTGTATTTATCCCAGGTATGAAAATAAATGTCAGTCAATGTAATTTACTATATTTGCAAACTAAAAAATAAATATATGCAGAAAAATCATTTGACAAAATTTGTATCATTTCTATTTTAAATCTTAGCAAATCAAAAAGACCTTCCTCACCTTGACAGCGGACAACTTGAAAAATCTGTATCAGTACCAGGCTTTATGATGAAAGACTAAATGTCTTTCCCTCATAAAATCAACAGTGAGCCAAATATGTTCTGTCTCACTTCAACACTAAAATGGAGGTTCTAGAGCTAGTGTAGTAGCAATCAGATTATAAAGAGACAAGTGCAGCTTTTTTCATTTACAGGAGATATTGTCAACTATACAAAAATTTCTCTGGAATCTAAAGCAAGCTATTGATACTGGTAAGTTTTAAAAGGCTGGAAGATATGCAAATAATATGCAAGAATTAACTGTATTTTCAGCAAGAACAACCAAAAAACACCTGTGTGCTTACACAGGTAAATATGTATGCAAATATGTGTATAAAAGAATATACATGTGTACATGTATATGCATACATTGGTGTATCTGTAGGTACATGTAAATACATGTATGTGTGTGCTGAATATACACATGTGTATATTTGTATGTATGCCAGCCAAGTGCCGTCAAGTCGGATCCGACTCATAGCGACATATATAAAATAAAGTACACAAGGAGCACAGTTGTGGATGCTTACCACACATAACTAAGCATCTCATGGGAATGGTTTACTGGGTTTGATGGCTTAGGATCACAGTTTCCTGGCACAACACGGTCAACTGACAACATAGTCCCTAAAGTTTATGTTCTATATCCTAGTTTGGTAAGTAGCATTTCTGGTCTTACTAGCTTTGAGCGGCCACTTAGGATACAGCTATTGGCCTCTACTTGTCTGGAACAAAAGGAAAAGAAGAAAGCAAAGACTCAAATAAGAAACTAGCCTACAGGGTGAATAGTCTGCATGAACCATGGAAATCATCTATCCTGAGACTAGAGGAACTACGTGGTGCCTGGATACCACCACTGAACATTCTCACCAGCAAAACAATAGGTGGTCTTGGATACAATGAGTCAAAATGCAGAAAAATCTCAAATTCTTAACAATGATCCATCTTACTGGAACTGCAGAGACTAGAGGAACCCATAGTCTTTAAACTTCATGCTAAAACCGCTCTCAGAGGTTCACTCTTCAGTTAAATAACAAGATTGGCTCATAAAATAAACAACATCACTCATGAATACTGTGTTCCTTTGAAAAATATTCTATACAAAACTAAACAGTCGACATTTACCTTAATGCAAAGATGAAAAGGTAAAGGGGAAAGGGCAGGGAAGTTAGATTAGTAGAAATGGAATGAGAACAAACATTATGAGATCATTGACACATTGTGAAAAATGTAATCAATGTCACTGAACAGTATGTATAGAAGCTGTTAAATGGAAACAAATTTGCTGTATAAGCTTTCACCAAAAACCACAATAAACTGTTATATATATTTAAAAAATAATGGCATTTGTAGCATCAAACAACCAGAAATTAAAATAAGATGCAATTCTACTTACAATGCCATTAAAATATGAGACAATGCACTTTATCCAGAAAAATATGTGTAAGACCTATGCACTGACACAAATACAAAAAAAATGCTAAATTTGAAGGAGACCTAGTATTATAGGTATCAACTGGGCCCAGTCTCCCCAAACTGATCTGAAGAATTGGTATGATTCCAGTTAGAAATCCTTCCTATCCCTTAAATTCATATGGAAATAAATTTGGAAAAAAGGAACAAAGTTAGAAGGCTATCACTATCTAATTTGAAGACTTTTTATTAAGTTAAACAAGATAGTTTGGTAAAAGTACCACACTCCAGACCTTCCCCCTCCTTGTGATTGTGTTGATTCTAACTCATAGTAGGAAATGGAAGAAAAATTCCAGGAATTTATAGGAATATATTCACACTTATATGGACAAATGATTTTCCAAAAAGAATGCAAGTAGACTGCACTTGCAAGTGGATAAACCTAACAAAAAACCAAAACCCAACATAGGGCTGTTAAGTTGATTCCAACTCATAACAACCCTATAGGGCAGAGTAGAACTGCTCCATAGCATTCCCAAGGAGTGCCTGGTGGGTTTGAACTGCTGACCTTTGGGTTAGCAGACATAGCATTTAGCTACTATACTGTCATAATTTCTAAACCTAACAGAACTGGCTAAATATATATTTTTTAAAGTTTCCTGAAATTAAACCCTAAATAAAAAAAAAATTGGAAATCGTTTCTAGTCTATAATAAACAGTTGAAATGATCTGAAAAGAATTGTTATAGTCATGTGAGAATCTGGTATGTGATAAAGTAAATGTACTATTTAAAGCTTGTTAATAAAATAAGTATTACTGTAAGTCAGAGGAAAAGCTTCTATCAAGTGGAGAAGGGAAGAAAACATGAAGTTAGCATGCATGGGAAGGATGTCATTTTGGGAAAGGATAGCAAAGAGAAGAAGAAGGGTGACAGATAAGAAACACCTCTATGGAGGAAATTTGAAGGCAGACAATTTCCTCTTAGGGAATAACAGAAAAAGAAGTTCATTAGCGGATAATAAATACCCTCTATAAGGGGAACAAGGATTTAAGTTGTAGAATCCCACAGCTATGTGATGAAGCACTCACTGCTCCTTCTAAAAATGTGAACAGTATCTATGATAACCAGTTGAGAACTCATAAAAACTGCAAGAGTCTAGATGAATCACATGTTAAATACAGGAATTTGTTAACTTCTTTACATTCAAGTTGTATATGCTTCTTGTTACGGAGTGTGCATCCGTAAGTATATTTTTACAATGACAGGCATCATCTTTGCCTTATACACCTGGAAGGGCAACAAAGTGGCTGCTGAAATCTAGAGAAGGCTTTCTGAAATCTACACTGTCTGTAGACTTACCTTCTTTTGTGTTGTTGGATGTAGTTTTCAATGTATCTTGCTACATGTTTACGATTAAAAATATATATTTTTTGCCTATGCTATGGGGTAAGTATAATAACAACCATGTGCATGTAGCTTGAAGAACTAGATCTATACATGTCTCTTACATGTCTTACATGTCCTAGAACTCCCACAGTATTTGGAATGCCAAACCTTTCCTAGGGCTGCTTATGTAAATAATCCAAAAATAGCTGTTTATTCCTGTATTCCTTTGAAATTGGCTTAATTATCTAATAATCTCATTAGAGATTTGTGTTTGCTTTCTCTAAACAGTCAGAGGATTGAATTGAATTTGAAGAATGGTTATCATGCTTTTGGAAAACAATTTAGATCTATAAAATAATTCTTCTAATACTAAGTTTTTATGTTAATGTTGGAAGGTCACTTTATTTCACAACTCTCATCCAAATGAAGTCTCTAGTAAAGGATGGCAAATCACACTTGAAGGATTAAACCTGGTCTGCAGGCTTTTCTTGTATATTCATAATATAAGAATAATTTTTACCAGTTTAAAGAAATATGGAAAAAGAATAATATCTGACAGAAACTACATGTAACCCACAAAGCATAAACTATTTACTATCTGTCCCTTATAGGAAAAGCTTTTCTCTCTTGGTATATAGAAATGACATTACTAGAGTTGTTTAACGCCTCTCCTGTCAGATGTACAAGGTGTTCCTGATGGTTTTACCTTTTATATTTTGCTGAAAACGTTTACTTTTCAATTTCTGTTCTTAATTACATACCCTACCTTTATTGTTACTGATACAGTTCTACTCATTTCAGTTAATATGGACAATTTTTTATTAACAAAACTTTAACTCATTATTCCTATTCATTAACCCATTCATTTTCCTTTAAGTGCTGTCTTTTATACTCTCTTGAAAGATGTATTCAAAGAAGACTAAAAACTGTATGTGTCAATTCCCTCTCCCCCACAATCCCACAGTAGAGTGCCTTTTAATGCTTCTTACGTAAAGGAAACCCTGGTAGCATAGTAGGTTATGTGCCATGTCTGCTAACTAACTGAAAGATCAGAAATTCAAATCTGCCAGGCACTCCTTGGAAACCCTATGGGGCAATTCTACTCTAACCTCTAAGGTCGCTCTGAGTTGGACCTGACTCAATGGCAGTGGGTTTGGTTTTTTTGATTTACATAAATAAAAGCACTGAAATGAGACAAATAAGTGACTACACATTGTTTTATCCTGACCCTTGACATGTAGGGATGCTAGAAATGACTCCAAATTTTCCAAGTCTAAATGACTCTTCCTGACAATATGAGATGGACACATAGTCTTAATATCAATAAAATCACTTTTTAAAGAAATACATATTTCAAATGATTATTAAAAGACTTGAGGTCCTAACTGCATGGTCTCTTAAATGGAATAAAAATATAGTAGACATATACATACATTCCTGAGAGCTAAGAGACAAAAACAGCTCATCCAAGCCATTGCCAAATACAATATTCTAAATATTTCCAATAAGCTAAGACATAATGACTACACACTCACATTCATATTATTGTTTAATAGACTTGTTTTGTTTTATTTTGGGGGAAAGAATGAGGTTTCTGATCTGGATTGGCAGCTACTAAAATTTCAGTTAGGTTAAAGTGTTCTAGAACATATTATATTATTTGATTGTGTTTTCTGTTGCTCTCCTGAGCTAGTTTCCTTCTTGACTAAAAAAAAAAAAAAAAAAAACTAATGTAAAGCAGGTTTTTGTAAACAGTAAGTTATCCATGTAGGCACAGGATCTATGACATACTAATCAGTATATGTGCTCAGCATAGTAGGAGATGGATTCTGTAATATTCTGATGCAACTAATATCCATGTTTAATTAGGGCCTTTGAAAGGAGAATTCAGGAAGATGGTTCAATATGTGCCTAAGAAAGAGAAAAAGAAAGGAGATAGGCAACAGAATCCATTTGTGACAAAAGTGAACAAAGCCCTAATGAGAGCACATGTGGGAGGGAATACTTGGGTTCAAGGAGTACCATTTTATCTAAAGAAATAATGTGTGTATTATAAATCATGGCCAATGTGAAAGAATAGTAGAGCAAGAATTTACAAGCACCCATAAACTGATATTTTCTACTCACATAGCTTAAAAGGAGTATGTGTTGTATTTCCATACCCATCCTTTCCTAATTCTCATAAGAGAACTCTAAAGCTCTTTTGAGAAACCATAATTCTCTCATTTTCAGTACCTGAATTTTGAATGAAATTCCCAACCATGTATATGTGTGAAACAACTAGAAAAGGCTTAATCTATTTCACACATAAAATCTCTTTGATACTGGCTCCAGGATAACGATTTTACTCTCAAGGCAGGGCCAAGAAGGCAAACTAGACTCATGCCTCCTCAATTCTCTCTGAAAACTAAGGCTTGGATTGATAATTGAACAGAGCACAGCGGACACAGAGGAGTCCCAGGAAACAACATAGTGTTGTCAGATTGGACTGCATGCCACTAAATGGGAAATGACCTCTCTAACATGAGGCAGCCCAGTCTGAGCTCTTCTCCTGCTGACTCAATGCTCAGTCAGACTGCAGATACTGATGCCTTTTTTGTTAGCCAGGAGGCATAGGGTGGGCATGAGCCAGCAAACATACTGAACTGAAATGTTGAAGTAAGCAGTTTATAGTGTAGCAGAGAGACAGTACATGGGATAGCCACTTTGAAAGCCCAGCTCCTGATTGAGGGCACCACTGCCCTTCCACTCTCTCTTAACTCCTCCATAGATTCTGTGTTTCATGGGAGGAGGGGCAGCTTGACTGGGGCACCTTCTTGGTCCACTGGAAGGCAGAGTCACCCAACCAGAGGCCTCAGCAGGGGCTAATTCCAAAGCTGAAAAGCAGTGCCAGTCCATAAAGCACTGGTCCAGCAGAAAGACTGTGTTTACCACAATGTTACCTTATGGGTGGGGCCTGGCTGAGGATGGCAGCAATGCTGTAACTGCTCCCTACTTTCAACTACCTCATAACATCTGGGAATGGCTAAAGAGGTGCTTCTATTGTCAGCAGTAAGGCAGGGTCTGCCACATCTGACACCCTGACTGATTTTGGCAGCTGTCAGATAGTTCCCAGCTTCTTAAAATAAGACTGCCTGGAGAAATAACTATCAAGCAGTCCAGGGGCATCTTGTCTAGGCTTTACTGACACACAAAGGTTGGCTGATGGCCCTCAGTGACTCCATAAGTAGGTCACTGTGTTTTCCAGCAAGGAGGCAGAGCCAGCTACCCCAGAGGGTCCACTGGGGCCAGTCACTAGAGTACACAGAAGCAGCTAGTGACCAATTCCCTTCTCAGAACTATACCTCAGCTTCTGTTGAGGTAACACCAGAGAAACCAAACAACCTCTAGATGGCCCAAAGGCAGCAAACCTTTGCTAATCATTTAAAGACACAGTCCTCCATGGCTCTAGAAAACACCCAAAATAAAGAATAAAAATCTTCCTAGATGAACAAACCTTTTTGAAAGTGTATGAGGTTGAGTACAAAAGAATTACAGAGAGAGCTCTCCTAGACATTAAACAAAATGCAGCAGAGCAAAATGAAAAATTAGGCAAGCTATTTGAACTGATGGAACTTCAATGATCTGAAATCCAGCAGATCAATAACAAAATTACAGAATTAGATAATTCAATCCATGGAAGTCAGATTTAGTGACCTTGAGGATGGAGAAACTGACATCAGCATCTTTTAGGAGAAATCAGAGAAAAGAAATATAAAAAATGGAGAAACATTAAGAAACACGTGTGACTATATCAAGAGCAATAATCTGTGATTAACTGGAGTTCCTAATGGGGTGGGATAGTTGAAAACACAGAGAGCATTGTTGTTGAGTTGCTGACAGAAAACTTCCTTGAAATTATGAAAGAAGAAAACATAGATATCCAAGACATGTATCAAATGCTACCAAAACCGGATCCAAAAATAAAGACACCAAGACATATTATAATCAAGTGTAATAAAATGAAACATAAAAAGATTCTCTTAAAGGCAGTGAGGCTTAAAGCAAAGCTAACATTCAGAGAGAAGCTGCATTCTCTCTGAATTCTCAGTAGAAATAATGTTGGCAGGGAGACAGCAGGATGACACATTCAAAGCCTTGATGCAGAAAATTTTCCAGCCAAGAATTATATATCCTGTGAAATGGTTTCTCAAATATGAAGATGAAATCAAGACATATGTAGAAGCTTAGAGACTTTGTAAAAACCAAACCAAAACTATAAGAAATGCTAAAAGAAACTCTTAGCTTAGAAAAATAGAACCATTAAGTGTACATTTAAGGAGGCAATGCAGGACACAACATCCAGAATCCCATTCAGTTAGGGAAGTCACAAAACTCAATCAAAGTTACAATATTAAAAGAAGGGAGCCAGTGAACATATTACAAATACTATGACACCATCACAGCAAAATAGGGATATACTACAGTATTTATAGTCCTTTCAGATGGAGAGGAAGTTAAAAAGATACACAGAAGTTAAAATTGGTTTAAACTTAGAATACTAAGGTGGATTATCAGGGTAGTCACAAAGCACAGTAACAGTGCAACATATAAAACAAGAAACATACTACAGTAGTCTCCACAAACACAAAACCAACACTGAAAAAGATGAAAAGTCAGCCAATAAAGAAGAATGACCCACAACAGTATATTAGGAGCAACATAGAGAACATCAACACAAACATAAACACTTCAAAATGACAGCACTGAACACATACCTATCAATGATTACACTGAAAGCAAATGGACTGAATCCTCCAATAAAGAGACAATGAGTAATGGATCACAGACAAGACCGTCTGTATGTTTCCTACAAGAAACACAGATTAGACTTAAAGATATGAACAAACTGAAAGTTATAGGATGGAATAATATATACCAAGTAAACAGCATACAAAGAAGAGGAGGTGTGGCAATACTAACCTCAGATAAAATAGATTTTAACATGAAATCTACCATTATGGACAAGGATGGTCACTATTTATTGCTGAAAGCTTCAATACACAAGCAGGACTTAACAATACTAAATATCCATGCACCCAATACCAGAGAATCTAAATACGTAGAACAAACACTGACTACATTAAAAAAATGAGATAGATCACTACACAATAATAGTTGGAGACTTCAACACTCCACTTTCAGTAATGGACAGATCATCTAGAAAAAACACAGCAAGGACACAGAAGATGTTATTGCAACAATAAACTGATTAAATGTCATTGACATATACAGAACTTTTTATCCATCAACAGATAATAAATACACCTTCTACTCCAATGCACATGGAACATTTTGCAGAGTAGACTGCATGTTAGGACAAGAAGCATTGAGTTACTTCAAAGTATCTTCTCAGTCCATAAAGTCATAAAACTCAAAATCAGAAGAAATAACACAGATAGAAATTTGAACTCATGGAAACTGAACAACATCTTGCTCAAAAAGCCACAGATTATAGAAGAAATCAAGGATGAAATAAAGAAATTTATGGAAACAAATGAGAATTAAAACACATACTACCAGAACCTATAAGGTATGGCAAAAGCAGTGCTCAGAGGTCAGTTTATCTCTATAACTGCACACATCCAAAAGGAAGAAAGGACCCAAACCAAAGAATTCACCCTATAGCTTGTACAGGTAGAAAGAGAGCAACAGAGAAATCTCTCAGGCACCAGAAGAAATCAAATACTAAAGATTAGAGTGGAACTAAATGAGTTAGAGAGGAGAAGAATTGAAAAAATTAACAAAGCCAAAAGGTGTGTTTTTGAAAAGATCAACAAAATTGATTAGTCACTGGGTAAACTTACAGAAGGAAAACAGGAAGGAAACAAATAACCAGAATAAAAGGGAACAGGAGATGTCACAATAGACCCAAATGAAATCAAAAGTATAGCAGAATACTACAAAAGACTATACTGTAACAGATTTGAAAACCTAGAGGAAATGGATAAATTCCTAGATTCATATCACCTATCAAAATAATCACAAGGAGAGGCAGAACAACATAATAAAACCATCGCAAAGGAAGAGATTGGAAAAGTCATCCAAAAACTACCAACCAAAAAAAGCCCTGGCCCAGATGGTTTTACTGAAGAATTCTACCAAGCTTTTAGAGAAGAGTTAACTCCAATACTACTGAGACTATTTCACAGCATAGGAGGGTATGGAATATTCCCAGTTTCATTCTATGAAGCCTGTGTAATGCTGATATCAAAGCCAGGGAAAGATCCCACAAAAAAAGAAAATTAGAGACTAAGATCACTCATGAACCTAAATGCAAAAATCTTCAACAAAATCCTTGCCAATAGAATTCAACAACAAAGCAAAAAAATAATCCATCATGACCAAGTTGGATTCATACCAGGGACACAAGTCTTGTTCAACATCAGAAAAGCAATGTGATCAACCACATAAATAATACAAAGGACAAGAATCACTTGATTTTGTCAATTGATTCAGTAGAGTCATTTGATAAAGTCCAACACCCATTCATGCTAAAAACCCTCAGTGAAATAGGAATAGAAGGCAAATTCCTCAGTGCAATAAGGGCCATTTATACAAAGTCAACTGCCTACATCATCCTGAATGGAGAGAGACTGAAATAACTCCCCCTGAGAACAGGAACTAAACAAGGATGCTGACTCTCACCTTTCCTATTCAACATTGTACTAGAAGTTCTGGCCAGAGCAATCAGACAAGACAAACATCAGCATCAGCATCAGCATAGAAGTAAAAATCTCCCTATTTGCAGATGATGTGATTGCATACACAGAGAATCCTA
Source organism: Procavia capensis (assembly GCA_000152225.2). Lineage (NCBI taxonomy): Eukaryota > Metazoa > Chordata > Mammalia > Hyracoidea > Procaviidae > Procavia > Procavia capensis. Next base: position 104,689 of record KN682153.1, on the reverse strand, counting down.
AAGAATCCACAAGTGTACTACTCAGACTGATAGAAGAGTTCAGGCAAGTCTCAGGATACAAGATCAACATAAGTAAATCAGTAGGATTCCTTTGTACCAACAAAGAGATTATTAAAGAATCAATCACCAAATCAATACCATTTGCTATAGCCCAGAAGATAAAATACTTAGGAATAAATCTAACTAGAGGAGTAACAGACCTTTACAAAGACAGCTACAAGACCTTCCTGCAAGAACCTAAGAGAGACTTACATAAATGGAGAAACCTACCCTGCTCATCGACAGGAAGAATTAACATTGTCAAAATGTCTGTTTTACCTGAAGCAATCTACATATATAATGTAATCCCAATGCAAATTCCTGGGACATTATTTTTTTTTAATGAGATGGAGAAACAAATCACCAACTTTGTTTGGAAAGGGAGGAAATCCAGGATAAGTAAAGCACTACTGAAGAAGAAGAACACACTGGGAGGCCTCTCACTACCTGACTTTAGAACCTGTAACACTCCCACAGTAGTCAAAACAGCTTGGCACTGGTACAAAAAGAAATGTATAGACCAACAGAACAGAGATGAGACCCCAGAGATGCCACCATCCTCTTATGAACAATTCGTATTCAACAAAACCCACAAGATTTTAAACAGTGCTAAAAACAGTCTCTTTAACAAATGGTGCTGGCAAAATTGGATATCCACCTGCAAAAATTGAAACAAGACCCATATCTCACACTTTATACAAAAACCAACTCAAACTGGACAAAAGACCTAAATATTAAATCTAAAACAATAAAACTTGTCCAAGAAAAAATAGGTTCAACAATGGAGGTTTTAATACATAACGTAGACAGACTTCAAAATCTGACAAATAAAGCATGAACAACAGAAGAGAAAATAGATAAATGGAAACTACTAAGAATCAAACCCTTTTGCACATCCGAAGAGTTTACCAAAAGAATTAAAATACCACCTACAGAATGGGAAAAAGTATTTGGCAACTATATGTCAAACTAATGTGTCATATCCATAATCTACAAGGTACTAAAACATATCAACAAGAAAAGGATAGTTTAACTAAGCATTGCGTGGAGAAGATGGACAGACACTTCTCTAAAGAAGACATCCAGGCAGCTAAAAGACACATGTAGAAATGCTCATGATCATTAGCTATTAACGAAATTCAAATCAAAACTATAAGAGATATCACCTCACTCCAACAAGATTGGCCGTGATCCAAAAAACACAAAACAACAAATGCTGGAGATGCTGTGGAGAAACTGGAACTCTCCTACACTGCTGATGGGGTTGCAAAATGGAACAACCTCTTTGGAAAGCAATCTGGCGCTTCCTTAAAAAGCTGGAAATACACTCAGTAATCCCACTGCTTAGAATATATCATACAGATGCAAGCGCAGTTGCACGAACAGATATATGCACACAGGTGTTTATTGCAGCACAGTCTACAATAGAAAAAAGACGGAGTCAACCCAGATGCCCCAAAACAGATGAATGGATAAATAAATTATGGTATATATACTCAGTGGAACTCTATGCAATGACAAAGAACAACAACAATTTTAGGAAGCACCTCATAACCTGGTTGCAATTGAAAGATATTATGTTGAGTGAAATTAGTCAGCAGCACAAGGACAAATGTATGAAACCCCTACAATAACGACTTAAATACAAACTCATGTACAGAAGAAAAGACTCTTTGATGGCTGCAAGGGAAGGGAAGGAGGGAGGGAAGAAGGGAGGAAGAGGACCAGTTATGGATAGTTGACAGAAATTTGGTTGGGTCAAATCAGTGACAGCACACATTAGAAAGAAGATCAATTTAACTGGACTTCAACATAGCCTGAAAATCCTTCCATTCTGAACTCAATATGCCAAGGACAGACTGGTAGAGGTGGGTATCCAGGAATCATGCTCTCTCAGGGGACATTGAGACCAATTTTCATAAGTAGCTTTTTGCTAAGAGAGTCTTCTCCATCCCATACTGGTTAGTGGCATCCGGGGTCTTAAAAGCTAGCAAGCTGCCATCTGAGGCACACCAAATGGCCCTGACTCAGCAGGAACAGATGATCACCAAGGACAAAAGCGACATGGGGGAAAGAGAACCCAGAAGACAGAAAGACCCATGTGAATGGGTGACTACATCAATATATGACTAGAAGAACCAGATGGTGCCCAGCCACCTCCAGTGATAGTCTTGATGGGGGTGACAAAGTTGGGTCCCAGTGGCAACATGAAAATAAAAAAGACTCTGAGGACTCCACTAAAAGACTGCACTGATGGTTTGAAGGCCTGGGGTTTCTCCTGGGAGCATGGCCCCTAGACCTGATGCTGCCCCTATTCATAAATCGTTACTGAGGTCAACTCCTCTGACATGAGTGGATTGGACTTGGTGGCACAGAGTGATCATATCGTGTGTGCACTTTATGGTTCTGTGTATCTATAGGATGTCATCCTACTGTCCTCTTACTAGAGGGTAGTGGAGAGGGTGGAGAAGATGGGGACAGGAGATTGTTAAGAGAATATGACATGTGTAGAACAGAAAGGAGGTGTGTGCTGTCACCAGGCAAGGAGAGCAGTAGGAACTGCACATAGGCGGGCATGAAAATTTAAACTGGATTGTACACTTTCACTTAATCATAACAAATAAATTCTATCTATCTATCTATCTTTAATTTTAATCTCAGGTTGTATACAAAATTTAACTGAAATTGGACTATGGATTGAAATGTTCTGAGCAAAACCGTAAAATATTTATTATTTATTAGAACAGGTGGGTGAAAAACTGTACAACCTTGAGTTACACAAAGAGATATGAGGTGTGACATGAAGTGTATATGTGTACTGGAGACAGAGACAGTATAACATAAATCTGAACTTAATGATTTATTAGGTTATTCATTAAACATATACTTGAGCGATGTCTATATGTTAATCATTGCACATTATAGTGACAAAGATCATTTTCTCCAACCTTTCATACTTAAAGTACATTGGGGGAAGTAAGCTATAAACTAGGTAACTACACAGCCTGATAACTGCTGTGATAGTGAAAGGTCATTCCTCTCCTGTGGTTGCTGGTTTGACAGTTTCTACTGAGAATTTACTTTTAAGACCTGCTATAAAATGTTGTCATGATTCTCATGGTAATGCGAGAGTACTAACAATGAAAACAAGTGAACTCTGGTTTCAGCTCTACCAGTTACAGCTGAGCCATCTGATCACAGCTTTTATCTTCACCTCAATCTTCTTTTTTTTTAAACTAAATTTTATTGTGGTTTAAGCACAAGTATACAGTCTGTATCAATTTGCCATATAACATCTTGAACTCAACACCTCTATTCTACTCTAATTGCTCTCCCATCCGTTCTCCACCCTCCCATGACAGCATACTCCCCCTTATAACCCAGGTCTCATGCCCATTTGATCAAGCACTGTCCCCCCTCCCACTATATTTTCACCATCAGTGAGCTTCTCAGTCAGCATCTGTGTATCTACTTAAGTCCGAAAGTTTGTCTAGCACCAGGATTACTACATGTGTTACATACTCCAGTTCAGCCTTTGTCTGGGGAGCTGGTGTTGGTGCTAGATGTGGTTTGGGGTTAGACAGTCTGAGGGCCACTCTCCTAGGAGGCCCTCTAGGCTGAGGAACCATCAACTGTGGTCATTTGGTGGAGTTCTATTTCTACACACCTATGTTTCTGCTGCTATGTGAGGGACTCAATATTATGCACCCCATCCTGGCAGTCATCACTGGTGTCTGGCCACCACCTGAATCTTCTGTTTCTGTGTTGAAGTAGTCTCTGGATTATATGGCACCTTCAATCAGCTGGGCTCAGATTTTCTGTCTCTGTCTAGCTCTGGTCAAGGTGAATTGGGACCAGATGTGCTATATAGATGGCAGCTTATTAGCATTTAAGACCCCAGATGTCACTCACCCAAGTGGCATGCACAGCCTTTTTGTGTGCCCCTTTTGAGCAGTCATTGGTAGTGGCTGAGCACCATCGAGTTCTTCAGGTCCCGTGCTGAGGCAGATGCTGGTTCATATGGTTCCTTCCACCTGGTGGGTTCATATTTTCTTCCTGTTCGTGATATCCACTGTTTACCTCTGGTGCAGATGTGTTGGGACCAATTAATGCTTCTTAAATGGCAGCTTGTTAGCTCTTAAGACCCCAGATGCCACTCATCCAAGTGGTATGCAGAACAGTTTCTTAAGAAAAGAGATGGAATTGGGAGTCAAGATGGTGGACTGAGCAAGTCTCCTTATATCCCTCTGGAAACCAAGATCTGAGTTGATGGTCAAACGGAGCCTTCTGGTCACCTAGTGAGCCTCCAGGACATGACACAGGGCTGTTAATTTGGACTTCATACCACTGAGTGAAAAACCTCCTCTCTTTTGCTGACTCCCTCTCCTGGCTAGCCCTGGCTCTCAAGGACTGAAGGTAAATGCACCATTTTTACTTTTTTTTTCTCTGTCTTGGCCGGCAGGTGAAGCTGGCTCCTGCCTACCGGCTGGACTCAGATGCACTGCTGGGGGGATAGGCAGGTGAAATTCCCATATTTTGAGAATCAAGCTTAGGTCTCTGTTAATCTAGCCACTTTGGGCCTGTCTTTTTATCACTGCCAAATAGTGGTTTGTACAGAACTGCACTGCCAGAGTGCAGGATGCCATGTTGGATATGGAGATTTTAGCGGGACCTCATTCTTAGCCTGGGAGCCAGTGCCTGCAAACAGGACAGTGCTTCACTGACAGAAAAGCAGTAATTTGCAGTGTCACCTACAGTGGGGGCCTGGCAATGGAGGCAGAGGAATCGCTACCTCTCGGCACCTTTAGCCTCTCTATCTGCTGCCTTTGTGGAGGACGCCATCCTGGATATGGTGGCCGCAGCTGGACCTATTTCTTAGCTTGGGAGCCAGAACCTGCCCACAGGAGAGCACTTTTCTACCAGAAAAGCAGTAGTTTACACAGTGTCGCCCAAGGCTGGGCCCTGTCAGTAGAGGCCAACAGGGCAGTAGCATTGCTGTATTCTGAGTTAGTTTGTATCATCTGGGGTTGGGTATAGTGGTGCTTACTTTGCCAGTTGTGAAGAGGGACCTCTACACCTGAAAACATGACTGACTTGGGTAGTGGTCAGACACCTTTTACTTTACATTTTAAGACAGCCTAGAGAAACATCTGCAGTCCATCCTCACAGTATCCTTTCCAGCCTCTACTTACTCACATGGGACCCAAAGAGCAACAGACACTTGTGGCATACAAGAAATCACCCATGACTTCAGACGGCTCCCAAACAAAACAACCAAGGAGTTTTCCAGATGAAGAAGCTTTTATGAAATCATTAGAAAGTGAATACAAAATGATTATATACAGAGCCCTTCTATACCTTATACAAAATGCAGCAGAACAAAAGGAAAAATTAAACAAGCTGTTCGATTTGATGGAACACCAGTACTCTGAAATCCAACAGATCAAGAACAAAATCAAAGACATAGAAACTTTCATTCAAAGCCAAGAAAACAGAATGGAACAAATGGAAAAAAGAATTTCTGACTTGGAAGACAGAGCTACTGACACCAGCATCTATGAGCAGAAATCAGAAAAAAGAAACAAGAAAAATGAAGAAGCATTAAGAAGCATTGTAGGATTCTATTAAGAGGAACAACTTTCGATTAATTGGAGTCCCTAAACAGGATGAGACACTTGAGAACACAGAGAGTATCATTGCTGAGCTGCTGACAGAAAACTTCCCAGAAATCATGAAGGGAGAGAATACAGACATCTCAGATGCATATCATATGCCACCCACTATGAATCTCAAAAGAAAGACTCCAATACATATTATAATCAAGCTTAACAAAATGAAACATAAGCAGCAACTCTTAAAGGCAGCAAGACTGAAAGCAAAGCTAATATTTAGAGGGAAACCCTGTAGACTTTCATCTGATTTCTCAGCAGAAACCATGCTGGCATGGAGACAGTGGCATGATGCATTAAAATTCTTGAAGGATAACTTCCAAAATATATAGCAGGACCCAACTTGGGTGTTAAGAGTCTGACCCTATTTCCATGCCAAGTCTCACTCCAGCCCCCTTTTTAATATATGTGCTACTTCCCAGGAATTTAATGAATATGTATAACCCCTTTTTCCTACTTGGTGTAAAATTTCTCATAGTCCTTTGTACAGGAAGGCAGATTTTGGAGGAAAGTATCCCCTCTGTCTCCTTGGATACCAGTACCTAATTAAACTCCTAACTTCTCATCTCACCCTTGTCTCAAAGACTGGCTGTTTGTGGCAGGTGCAAAGACTCTGCTTAGGTTTGTGGTAAAGTTCTCTTTCCATATAAAATTAATGTTAAGTTCTTCCATCTTTTAAAGAATGCTGTTGGTATTTGGGTTGGTATTGCATTGTGTTAGTAAATTGCTTTGGGTAGAATTGTCATTTTTACAATGTTGAATTTACATAGCTGTGAGCATAGTATGTTTTTCTATTTATGTCAGTCTCTTTTGGTTTCTGCAGTAGCATTTTGTAGTTTTCTTTGTCTATGTCTTTTATAGTCTTGGTTAGATTTACTCCTAAGTATTTTATTTTTAAAGAGGCTGCTATAAATGGAATTGTTTTCCCCATTTCCTTTTCATCATTCTCTTCATTGGTGTGTGGGAATCCAACTGATTTTTGTATATTTATTTTGCATCCTGCTAATCTGAAGAAACTTTCTACTAATTCCAGTAGTTCTTTTGTAGAATCTTTTAGATTTTCTGTATACAGTATCGTAACATCATATCATGCAAGTAGGCACAGTTTAACTTTTTCCCTACTGATTTGAATGCCTTTTATTTCTTTTTCTTGCGTTGTTGCTCTGCTAGAACTTGAAGTACAAGTTAAATAGAAGTGATGATAAAATATTTTCAGCTTCTCTCCATTAAGGATGATGTTTATTGTTGATTTTGAATACCTGCCCTTCATTGTGCTGAGAATTTTCTCTTCTATGCCTATTTTATTGACAGTTTTTATCAGAAATGGGTGTTGGACTCTGTCAAATGCCTTTTCTGTGTCAATTAAGGTATTATATGTCTTAACCATCTAATGTTGCTATAACAGAAGTAGCACAAGTGGGTAGCTTCAATAGAAAGAAATCTATTCTTTCATATTTCAGTAGTTATAAGTCCATATTCAGGGCACCAGCTCCAGGAGGAAGGCTTTATCTCTCTGTCAGCTCTGGAGGAGGGCCTTTGTGATGCACCAGTCATTGGATGTGTAGATATTTATCACGGTTATGTCTTCATAGTGGATTTTCTTTTTAGTTATTATATAGTGCCTTTCTTCTTTTATGGTGGATTTAGTTTTAAAGTTTATTTTGTCTCAGATTAATGTTGTCACTCCTACTCTTTTTTGGTAATTATGCACTTGATACATATTTTCCCATTCTTTGATTTTTAATAAATTTACATCTATAAATTGTAAAATGCTCCTAAGACACATTTCTTGTAGACAGCATATTGATGGATTCTGTCACTTTCTTCCAGGTTCATATCTGACTAGTACTGTATTGCATCCTAGACTCAGGCTATGGCTGATGTTATCTGTTTCTGAACTTAGTGACTCCTGTTAGTAATTGTTGTAAGTTCAGTTTGCTTTATACATATTCCCTTAACTTATGTATACTGTGAAATGTGCTAATTTCACAATTATATTTGAATGAAAGTTTTGGAGGATATATTATTCTTGATTGGCAATTTTTTCTTCTAAGGTTTTATATATGTCATCTGTTACCTTTTGACTTGAGCAGTTTCTGACAAATAATCAGGGCTTAGTTTCATTGTTTCCCTTCTCTATGTGACTTTTTGTTTTCCTCGAGCTGCTCTCAGGATTATTCCTTTGTCTATGGTTTCAGCAATTGTGATTATGATATACATTTGTTATTTTCTTTGGCAGTGTATCTTATATGATGCTCTTTTTGCTTCTCGGATAGTCAGCTTTTCATCTTTCATGATATTAGGAAAATTTTCTATTAGCAATTCTTCAACGATCCTCTCTTAGTCATCTAGTGCTGCTGTAACAGAAATACCACAAATGGATAGCTTTAACAAAGAGAAATAAATTTTCTTACAGAAAAGTAGGCTAAAAGTCCATCAGTGCAAGAGGAAGTCTTTCTCTGTTGGCTCTGGAGGAAGATCCTTGTCATCAATCTGCCCCTGGACTAGGAGCTTCTGAGACACAAGGACTCCAGTTCCAAAGGACTGATTTTACTCCCAATATTCTTTCTTTCCTGGTAGTATTAGGTGCCCCACTCTCTGCTTTCTGCCCTTTCCTTTACATCCTAAAGGACTGACTCAAGTGCATCTAGTGCATTCTTATAGATTGAGTCCTTCCTCACTAACACAACTGCTGTCCATTCTAACTCATTAACATCAGAGATACAGGGTTTAAAACATGTAAGAACATCGAAGAATCATGACCTAGCCAAATTGTCATACACATTTTTGGGGGTAACACAATTCAATTCACGACATCTCAAAGAAATAACTTCAGGTCTTACTGATATTTTCTATTGTTTTTGTTTTCTATTCACTGTCAGTTTTATTACCATCTTTTACTTTCTTTGGTCCTTTATAGTTTCTCAGCATGACATTTACTATAAAGTGAAGGTATATCCAGTTTTTATCATATGAGGACTGCCAGGTAAATTCACAAATTCATCCTAAAAAAAGTGTTACATATCTCACTGTTAAATATCACTATGGTCACCTTTGAAGCATTTCTCTTGGGAAGCTATGAATCAATTCTGGTGCCTAGTCCACCCTTCAAAGCAGTTTTGGAGCTCTTCTTATGGTTTAGTGAGCAACCAAATAGAAAACCCCAAACAACAGTTATGAATAACTCTTCAAGGTGTAGATCTTTTGTAAGTTTTAATTTTTATTCCTCTCAATACAAGTATTTCTCAGTGGGAGCCTGTTTTAGTCAGCTAGGGCTACTCTAACAGAAATACCACAGAGTGGATGGCTTTAACAAAGAAAGATTTATTCTTACACAGTCCGGTAGGTTGCAAGTCCATATTCAGGGTGTCCGCTCCAGGGAAAGACTTTCCCCTTGACGGCTCTGGAGGAAAGTCCGGTATTGCATCAGTCATTGCCCAGGGAGTGTCCTAACGCAAGAACCTCTGGTCTGAACGACGCGCTCTGCTCCCGGTGCTGCTTGCTTGATGGTAGCGAGGTTCTCAAATTGTCCTTGGTTCTTTTTCCTTTTATTCCTTGCAAGCTAAAAGCATTAAGGGTGGGGCAAGCCATACTCCAGGGAAACTTCCCCCATAGCAGGAATTCACAGCCCCACCCTAATCCTTTAACATACAGGTTAGCAAAACCACACAATGGAGGACATTTCCAAGATACTGGGAACCATATCCCAGCCACATGGCTGCACACATTTTTGGGGGGACACAATTCAAACCATGACAGAGCCTAAACACATTTTTCTTCTTTTTTAATCCATATTGTGTCTTGGAAATGTTGGGGTAGCTTCCACTTATATTCTACTGCTGTATATACGCAGATTTTTTTTAAATCTCTTGAATAAATATTGAATTTGTTTGTCACCTGGATAGCAGAAATGAAGAAATGTGAGTCATTAAAATACATTTAATTCCCTGATTTTGAAATAGGAAGTAATTTCTTAATGTTCATCTCCTCATGTGGTCATGAAGTTTTCTACTTTAACAAAAGTCACTTGATCTATGCATGCCAACAGACTGGAGTGTTAAAATTATAAGTACTAGTCAGAGCTGTTGGTTAATTACCCTTGATAATCTGAATGTCATCAAAATATCTTCCTTTCAGAGCCTTTGGAGCAGTAAACTGAACAGACTCTGGGTTTCCTTGGACTTCCAGATGCCTCTCTGAAAACCTCATTTCTTATTTGGAGTATTGTTTTTCTTCTTACATTCTCATTTTCACTTTAGGAAATGAATATTTTCCTTTGGATATTAGGCAAAGATTGTAACAATTAAGAAACCGCGCTAACACTTTTCTCCTTAGTTGTTTAGATGGAGCCCTATGGACCACAGGAAGACGGGATGTTTCTCTTCCAGTGTGATTTTCATTAAGCCTTTTCCAAAGTGTTTAAACTAGAATTTAGGCCTCCATGAGCTTGCATGCCTCTCACAGGAAGATGCCCAGGTTTGGTACCAGCTGGAGCCTACTGGTCATCTTCAGCCTTTGCAGTTTGTGGTGTTCATGGGCATCCAGGACAGTAACAGAAATCCCTGAACAAGACCTGCTATCTGAGTGGGGGGACCTGCATGCTCGGGTCCTTCTGCACCTGTCCTCCCTACTTCTCTGGGCAGATTTGTTAGCAAGATGTATATATGGAGAACCACAGGACTGTGCACCATGACACCAGGCAGCTCAAGAAATGTTCCATGTGTAAATACTGGTATGGACGACTTTGCTGCTTTCCTCAGATGTTTCTGCCTGACTGTGATGGCCAAGTGATGGGTGAGTATCTAGAAGCTCCCAAGACTACAGAATTAAGGCCGTTTTTATGCACCACTCTTAATGCTAGCTAGCCTCAGCCTTTCTACACTATTCTATTAGTCAACTTTTATCTTTTCTGGAACTACAAGTTTAGATGTCATGGAAGTGCCATGGTCAGCAAGGGCTACTACTTTAATGTTGTAACTGAAAGATGATCATTTGTTAGTTGCCTTGAAATAATGTATTTTGATAATGGCCCCTAATGTGTTGTTCATGTGCCCACTACTTATTTCCTCTGCCTGATTTTCTTTCCCCAAAAACCTACTGTCTAAAAAAAGTCTGCCATGTCTACTCTGTGCCTAAATCCTGTGTTTCTTGATAGAATTAGCTCTACAAAGGGATCCATATCAATGTTTTCTCATAAGCATTTGAATTCTGGAAATTCAGTGATATAGTGATTAAGTGCTGTGGTGACCAAGAGGCCGGCAGTTTGAATCCACCAGTTGTTCCTTGGAAACTATGGGACAATTCTACTCTGTCTTACAGGGTCTCTATGAGTTGGAATCAACTGGGAGGCATGTTTTTTTTGTTGTTGTTTTGTTTTGTTTTGTTTTAACTCTGTATTCAGGTGATTAAGGACCAATTACAGCACAAAACTGAGATTAAAATACTTAACAAAATTAGTCAAAATCAATAAGAAATCTTAAAAAAAAAAAATCTATAATGGCAAGAACAGACAGGACTGCTAGAGTAATGGGAACATGTGCTTGTCCAGAGAGACTGAGGAGAAAAAAGGAAGAAAATGGAGCAAAAAGAGTGGAAAAAATAAAATAGACCACCCAACTGATGATAAGGTAAGTGTTGAAGAGAATCAAGTTGAAAAGCTAAATTGAAAGGCAAGTTTCCCTCCTGTGTTCAGCAGTCCAAACCCACCATGCACTCTTTGGAAATTCCATGGGGCAGTTCTACTCTGTCTTATACGGTCACCATGAGTCAGCATCAACTCAGCTACAGTGGGTTTAGTTTTATTCTTTCCTTTATGGTGTTAAATCTTACACGAATCTTCAGAGAATTGACTCTGTTTCCAGGTTGGATCTTCCAATCCATGAATACAGGATGCATCTTCATTTATTTATGCATTCTTTAATTGCTTTCATTTACCTACTCTTAAATGTTAGCAAAGAGAAATGGAAACAGGAAATAATATGCAGCAGAGAACAACCCTCTAAGGCTCATTCAGACTTTCTATCAGAGCCACCATTCCTATCTTATGTAGAGAGCTGTTTGTTTTCCAGCAGCTCTACTCATGGTCTTGATAATTATTGTACCCATTACAAAGACATTTGGAATGAGCAGAGAATTTGGTACTTGTCTAATGCCAATCCTACCTCTCACTTCTTCATCAATCACACAAAACCCTAGGTTCTCTTTCTTCTTGTGTGGAAACAAAGCAAAATAAAAACAAAAAAAATTCTAGAGCCCAGAATGCTAACCTCATTGCAGAAAAAGGAAGAGCTTATACAATTTAAGCAAGAATACAGGTAAGGGAGACTTAAATTAATGGTGGAAACCATTAATGAGTATTATCAAATGAACTTTGCGAGTGAGGAGAGATCAAGGTTGATTTTCAGATTTGTGGAAACAAGAATCCTACACAAGGATGTAACAATAAAATAGGAATAAAGAGAACTGGAAATACGGAGTAGAGCAGAAAGGATAATGGGTTCAACTTTTGGGGTATTTTACATTTATTATGCCCTCAGACACTTGCATGAGATTCTCAAGTTCTTTTTAATTATGATTAAGTGAAAGTATACAATCCAAGTCAATTTTTCATACCTGTCTCTCTACAACTCAATCTACTCTCCCCACCCTGTGACAATGCACTCTTCCTTTTCACTCTTTACTACTAGCATCTTCCCAATGAATGCCTGTCACCTCCTCTCCATTCTCTCTTCTCTCCTCAAGAAAGTAACCAGTAGGACAGTCTTCTATAAATGTATAAAACCATAAAGTACACACACCACATGCTCACTCTGTGTCCCCGAGTCCAGTCCATTCTTAGTCTGAAGCGTTGACCTCAGTATTGGTTTCAGTTCTGGGGCAGCAGTAAGTGCAGGAGCCATGTTCCCAGGGGATCGTCCAGATTGTCAGACCATCAATTGTGGTCTTTTAGCAAAGTTCTTGATTTGCACACCTCCTTTTTCTCATTCAAAAAACATTTTTGGCACCACTCCTGCATAAACTAAATTTGTTTTTGTTCTACAACAGGATTCTTCTGCCTGTCACTATTTCACTAATTTTAATTGGGTTTTCCTGCTACAAGCTTGCCTTGAAGCATAGACTGGAGAACCATGCAATAAAATGTGAAGGCAAATGGTCTCCTGGAATCAGAGTTATAGAACTGGCACGGATAGTGGCAGCCATCTTATCCTAATCTGTAGCTGTGGGAACATAGCCAAGGGATGGAGAGTCCACAAGTGCTAGTAGTTTCTTGGAAAATAATGACCTCGAATTAACTATCTGGCTCTATTGATTGATTTTTTACTGCTGTAGTATGCTGACAATCCTATTTTGAGTAGACTCTGTGAATGTATTACAACACATTTAAAAAATGAAACAGCTCCTCTAGAATAAAGATACACTTGGAAACTCCGGTGGCATAGTGGGTAAAGTGCTATGTCTGCTAACCGAAAGGTTGGCAGTTCAAATCTGCCATGTGCTCCTTGGAAACTCTATGGGGCAGTTCTACTCTGACCTCTAGAGTTTCCAGATGTCAGACCCAACTTGATGGCAGTTGATTTGGTTTTGAGAACAAGAACTTTGTCTCGTTAAGCATTGTATCTCCAGGACTTAGCACGGTATAGTCTACAGATATTCAACAAATATCCATTTTATGAATCTAGTCATGCATTCCATAAATATTTATTGAACAAGTAGAAATTTCAGACATTTTCCTAGACCATAGGGTTACAAAAAAACAAAACAAAAAATCGCCACCATTATTGAATTTATTCTAATGACAAATGAAGAATTACACAGAAGACTAACAAATTTAGTCTCATAGGTTTCCAACAGTCCTTCCCTGAAACTTCAGTCCACTAACTCTGCACATCTCTTCTAAAAGTTGCCATGATTTTGCATGACTACAACTGCTATCGCATCAGGTGTGGGAGGGAACCAGATCCCTGAAGAGCCAATTTCATTAGTTATCCATTAGTCACTGTGACTGTTCCAGTGATTGAGTGGTCCTACTAAAGCCGCCAACCATTCTCCTTCCCAGAAGTTTCTCTAACTTGAACTGGAATGGGACTGTAAATTGGGACTCACAAAAAAGGTATTTTCTTGACATTACTTCTAAGAAAGGCTTTATATAAATATACTTGTAAATGACCTGCACAAAGGCATAAGACTAACAGCCACAGAGCTAGTTTGATTAGGAAGGGAGACTCAAAACACGAAAAAGAAAAGTTATTTTTGTTTTATCTGAGTTAACGTTCAGACATTTTAAAGTCTATGGTTACATTAAATCAAAGCAGATTAACAGGTCAAAAAATATTTTCAGGCAAAGCCAGTAATTTAGAATTACAGTTGCTTTCAAAATAATAATGGTACATCAGCATATCAAAATGTGTAAATCATGTGAGGTAATAATACACAATTTTGAACATAAATTTATGAGTTTAAATACATAGGTTTAAAAATATATTAGGTTCCAAGAGAGAAACTCCAGAATGTTGCAGAGGAATGATCATCAATATGATCATAATAGCTCTGTGACATCTACCGTCCTAGAAAGCATCAGAGTGTCATTTGCATGCATTCTTCTTTAGACTTCAGAAGATTTTAAGACTCTTTTCAAATTGTCATTTCACAGTCTGTCTTCTTTCACATATAGTTTCTCTTAACTCATTGCCAAGTGCTTAACTCATTATGACTTTTTCCTTATATATTGCATTTAGTGCTTTTATTTACTTTGTAATTGTTAATTTTATATTGCAAGCTTTATTTTTGCTCTAAAAATGAAGTTAATCATAATTAATCTTTCTCCTGGATTAGAATTCCTGAAAAATTTCCCACCCCATCTCTTCCAGTAACTTCCTCAAAAACTCTAAAGCAGGGATTCCTCAACCATTATGATTTTCAAGATGATATCAGAGATCAGATTTTTCTCCTCATATTCAGCTGTAGTTTCCCTTTTTGAAGTTTAGTTTTTCTTCCTCATCCCACTTACATGGATAATTTATTGTCACCTTCCTTCTTAAAACAACTTATAAAATACTGAGCATTTTTTGCATTATTTTTTCTTCTTAGGCTAAATTACATTTTCCTTTGAATTTTTTGAGTATACTTTGGTTATTAGATATCAGATCGCAATAAGTAGGCAGGATTCCACAGAACTTGGGTTTGTATGAGTCTCTGAAGACACCAGTCTCCAGGTCAGATTTGAAGCCGGAGTGAGGTTAAAGTACTTTTGAATGGATACTGGGATGATTGTGTGAGTCCCCTTGGAGCAGCTGATGAAAGGAACAAAGAGCTGTAACTTGGAATAGAATCTTGGTTTCTGAAATCCAAGGTGATTGTTTTTCTTGAAGAGGTTACAGAGGAGACCCTGGGTGCAGGAATGATGTCAAGGGAATCTACACCAGGGGACCAAAGGATGAAGAGGGGGTGCAGAGATCCAGAGAATGCACATTTGGGGAAAGTGTAGATGGGGCACTTGTTGGTCATATTATAAAAGGAGAGGTATCCAGAGGCGTAGTCAACAGAGACTCTGATCTGTCCAGGGGCCAAATCCAGTGAGAGAAGGGTTGGAGGAGAGGTGATGGCCCAGTACTCATTTCCATATGAACCCATTGCCCAGAACCCGTTCTCTGGAGACAGAGAGATGAATCCTTTCCTCATGACATCATTCCTGACGACACCCAGGAACCATCCAGTCCCATTGCCAACCTCCACCTCCCAATACCATCTCCCTGATGTGAACCTTTCTTGGCCCAGCACGCAGGGCAAGCAGTCAAATCTCTGTGGAACGTTGGGGATCTTCTGCCAGGCATGTCCACGGGTCACACATTTATTTCCCTCAGAAAGAATGAGTTCTGGATGAGTTGTATTTGGATCCAATGTCACATTCACTGTAGAGACAGAAAATCCATTCCACTAATAATTTTTTATAGTAGGTATATTAAAAAAAAATAGTTTCATGGCTTTGAGTCCAAACAGGCAAACAAAAGTTTCAACATGAGACGTTTCAAACAGAAGAAGTTTCTAAACACAAAACAGCCTCTCAATAAATACACAAGCTGTCTTTTACCTGCTTAGTAGGAATCACCAGCAAGTAAGCCACCACATTGTCAATGATCTTAGCGAAATGTCTGTGCTAACTGAATATATATTCTGGTTAAATCTCAGCTCTCACCCTAGAGCACAAAGACAACTATCCCTCCAAATTGTTCTTCCCTTCCCTTAAATAAATTTCCTGGGAATGAGCTGTAGGAGATCAAATAACTTTTTATTCTCTTCTACTGTTACTATAAACCCATATCTTCATCAACACTGACTGTTCCTTGATAAGAGAAATATAAGCCCTGAGCTCTTATGTATTTCATAAAATATAGAATATTGATTGCCTCTGATACATACCTGCCAAAAAGAGAGGCAAGGGGAAAGAAGCAGTAAGGTTCCTCCAGCAAATCATGTCCCCTACTATTTTTGTTCACCTAGCTTACCTTTCTTATAGCTCTTTCTTCTGTTCAGGCTGACAGCTCCAAAAAGAAGCAGCACTACCAAAAAAAGCAGTATCTTCCATGAACAAGCCATTCTGAAGTCTGCAATGCAATCCAAGAATCCCATTGAATTATGAACTTGGGAAAATGTAAAAATCCTCCTTTTCATCTGAGCAATTCTTGACCAGAAAGAGGGTGACAACTTGGCCTCTCAAGGAGGTGGACTGCTCCTACAGCCCTGTGGAAGCTGACTAGAGTCTACAACTTTATGTCTAGCTTGACTTATTTTTTATCTCCTAGAAATACACACTCATCCACATATTTATTTTTTCTTTCTTTCTTTTTTTGCCAACCACTTGGGTGGAGAAGTGTAAAATTACCCAGATCACAACCATATGGATGGTTTTAACAGAAAATTATTTTCTAATCTCAGAAAAAATCCACTGTGGGAGAGAAAAAAACACTGTGACTGTTTTCACATCAGAAAAAGTGATGATGTAGGCACAGTGAAAATAGGGTCAATTATCAGAATGTAGCATAGACCCAACAATAGACTCTCAGGACTCTAGTTGGGGATGTGAGGGAAAAACCAGGAGGAGTAAGATCCCTAAGCCTCCTGAAGACATGCTACGTGAGATAGCAAATGATGTGTGTGTGAGTGCACATGTAATTCACCAGGTAGAAGAAAATAATTTTGTAAAGAGATCAATAAACTAGTACATCTGGGTGGGTCTTCACATTTATTTTTCAATGTTGAAAGGAATGTGTGGGGTTACCAACCTGAGAGATAAAAAGTTGTTGTTTTCTCTTGACCCAGAAGGGAGTTGCCGATGGAGCAAGTCACGTTCACAATGGAACTGTTTCTGACCAATATAGATGTCTCCACATGGAATAGCCCATGGCTGTCTTGACTTAGGGTCTCAGAAAATAACGGTATTGTCTTTCTATCCATGTCTCTCCACTGCACGTGGGGCTGTGGAAACCACCCATCCGAAGAGCACATCAGCTGCATTTCTCCATCTTTCTTTTCCTTCATGGTGATTAGTGGAGAAGAACCCAAGCCTGGAGAACAGAAGTCAAAGTCAAAGCTTGGAATCTCACTGAGTGATTGCAAAGTCTATTTGCCACAGTAGCTGAACACTACAGGGACTGATATAGATGTGAAGAATGAAAATTTTGCCAAAGAAAATGTCCTGTAACTAGCATGTTAAAGCAATAGTAACATCTGTTGAACCAAGTTGTCTGTCTAGAATACTTACCAGCTACCTTCAGGTCCAAACTGGTCTCCAGATAGACACCATCATTTTCAAAAAGGCACCAGTACTGCCCATCATCTGAAGTCCTGGCATTGAGGATCTGCAGAGTCAGTCTCCCTTCATCAATGGCATCACTCACCAACACTGTCCTCCCTCTATATTCTTCCATCTGCTCTCTAGTTACATGATCCCCGTTTGTATACACATAAACAGCAGGATAACGGTGGGATCGGATCCACCTCACCTCCATGCTCTGTGCATTAGCCTTGGGGGACAGGTAACAGGTTAATTGTATGTCTTCTCCCACTCTGACAAGGATGGGCTGGGAAGGTCCAGTCACTTGTAACAAAGCTGTTAAATATAATTAAACACAAAAACATAAAAAAAAATACACACAAAAAGACTCAAAAAGGAGCAACTAGTTTCATCAATAAGAATATCTCAAATGGATTTTGGAACCCACAGGGACACCCATGAGAAGCTGCAAAATTCAAGGCCACTCTTTGTAGAGGTTGGGATTTGCTAAAATCACAATAGAGATTGTCCCTGTTCAAGACAGAGCCATCCCACGATGTATGTCAGTCCCAAATATTATTACTAATTTATCTGCTCTACTTATAATTGCATTCAGTTTATACCTTAAAGAGAAAATAATTTTGCAGTTTAAAATCCAAGCATAGAATCGATATTCTACCACTTCTTATATGGATGGCCTTAAACTATTTTTTACTCTCTCTATACATTAGTTTCCTGAAACGTAGAATTGGGAGATAATTACTAAAATTACAAGATTGTTGAGAGATTAAGCAAAATAATCTGTATAAAACCACTGAATAACTATACGGTGTAAGCAGAGTTGGGAAGGTGTGAGACTTGAAGATGTTAAAGACAATTCCACCCTTGACCTTGAATATGAGTCTGAAAAAATTCTTCCTCTGATTTTGTTTTTATAATATTTTGTGAATCTAGAGGCCCATATATGCAGGGCAGTGGACATACACCCAGTATACTGTTCTCAGGTGATCTTGAGTGACATTATAAGGTCAAAAATCTTGAAGGGCTGCCAAAACAAAGTTCAGAACAATAGATATACAAACGGAGTCTAATGCTCTCATTGTGGGGAGTGGGAAAGATTTTCTCTGAGGGCTTTCCTGACTCCGAGTGATATTACACTCTCAGTTCTCATAAATCCTGGCCATGCTTTTCTCTTATTCAAAGTTTATTGTCAAATTAAATCATAAGAAGGCTTTCACATGTTATGATTATTTGTAAGATATGTATAGATATAAATTGTAGATTGTCTACATAGGACTCAATGACTAAAATCTGTTGGACTACCTCTCCAGGGAAGAAGCTCACAGTCACCAAAATTCTAGTTTTCATATTATTTCCTTCTATACAAACTAAGTTTTTGAGAAATGGATGTATATTCCTGCAAAATTTTGTGTTCAACATCCACCAAAAAACTAAATTCCTTCTGAATGAAACTTGATAACCTAGTCACACCATATTCAACCTTGCTTCAATCAGTAGATTTGATGAAGTGGATATTCCATTCATTACATATGTTAAATCTTATTATATCTGGACTTGTAAAAACTGAGCTTTAAAATATTAAATTCAGCCTGTTCACTTTAAAGATGAGAAAAACAGATATCAGACCGTTGTCAGAATCACACACAAATAATTAAGAACTTGCACCCTTAAGTCAGACACACATAGTTTTAAAGACAAACTTCCCAATTTCTTGGTGTTTTTTTTTGGCAAACTACATATTCTCTAGAATTTTCCCAACTATAAAATGATGGTTCATCTACCACATTCTATAAGTATTTTGAGAATAAGATAATTCCTCTAAGCACTTATACATCCCAGTATACAACACACATTTCAAAAGACTAGTCGTTATATTTTTTTTTACACACTAATAACATTATTTGCCAGAGTAGATACTGGAGTTTTAGTTTCAGGACTTCTTTACAGAGTTGTGTGTTAGTAGCCTTCTGGAGTAGGTCCTTATTTCTGAGTCTCTAGTTCATGAAAAGAGCCAAGCAGTGGTTAAATGCTTGGCTGCTAACCAAAAGGTTAGTGGTTTGATCTCACCAGCTGCTCCACAGAAGAAAGATGTGGCAGTCTGCTTCCATGAAGATTTATAGCCTTTAAAATCCTGCACTTGTACTCTGTTCTATAGGGTCACTGTGGGTTGGAATTTGATTTTTTTTTTTTTATTCATAAGGATAATACAGAAGAAGATGTGTAGTTCCTGGTTTCTTCAATACCCACAGCATACTCTCAAAGTTCCTAAGAGCACAGACCTCTTTTCCCACCTGACAGGGAGCAAAGGGAATCTCTATGTCTCCATCTTGTTTCACCACGGTCCTTGGATGTCAAGGAGGTTTCCTGTTACTCAGAATAATGGAAAGCATGACTTCGGACTCTATTACGTACATGGGTCTTCCAACAGATGTGTTAATTTGGCTGAGAGAACTCAGAAGAGTGACTCTACACCCAAACTCTTTCTGAGAGTACAGACATGTGTTAGCATGTCTCAAACACTGCCTGACCTGTATGTAACTAACAAACTTTTCCAGTAAAAGCATCTATCCTTTCAGATGCAAATACTGCCTTAAGCTGAAGGCAATCAGGCTGAAGAGCAAGATTTACAGAACGTGTCTCTCCTAAGATTGTAAAGTTACCTTTGACTTCCTGAGGCCCTCTCTTTATCTCTATGATACCATAGGGCTCATATTAGACTGTCACAGAAATTGAAGTGTGTTTACCACCTGGTTTTCCTCAAAAGTTTATATGTCGGCTAAATGGTGGCCCTAAAGTCACCTACAGTATGCTTACTCATACATACATGCAAGTATACACATACATTACTTTCACAGATGAGGTGATGGGGAAAAGAGCACTGATGAAAGGAGAGGGTGAGAGACACAGGTATTCACGTGAGCAGAGACCAGGCTAGCTGTCACAGCTTGGGAGAGAGGAGATGGAGTTAAAGGAATCATCAAAAGTGACTCAAACATCTGCTGGCTAATTTTTAAACCACTTTCTTGAAGTACAGTAAAATAATTGCTGCAGTCCAACTGTCAGAGGGGGCAAAAAAACTAAAACAAAGAAAAAATAATAACAATCAGCAGGAAAATCATCAACCCGTTCACAGGGTCCCAGGCTACACCTGGCAAAGTAACAGCTCCTTACTGATGGTAGTAAGGGTGTGAAGACTTATTACTGGGGTGAGGACCTGGTGCAGAACCCATAGCAGGGTTAGAGGGCAGGGGTGGTGGGTGACACCTCCCGTCATCACGATGACACTGCCATCACTCACACTAACAATTCTTTAGAAGCTCTTCCAGAGCCTGCCTACTGTCCTGCGTCATCCCCCACACTTCCTACACAAAGCAGGGATAATATCCACGACCTTCACAGGCATTCATCTGAGCCTCCTAAGAATCTCCACAAGTCCCTAAATTGCCAGGTTACACAGTGGAAGGATACCTGAAGGAGGCTGTGGCAGCCTGCAATCCGCCAGTCCCCTCTGATACTAACTGAAAGTGCAATTTGGTCAAGTCTTCCCTCAGTATCTCATCCTAATCAGGCAGCTCTCTTAGTAGCTTCCAAGTACTTTGTTCATCTAGCAAACAGGCTCCCCTACAATGGTGTGTCAGCATGTCCTACTTACCCAGTTCAGCCTGGAGTTTCTCTGGAAAAAGAAAGAGAATAACGTATTAAGGAATTTGGTCTAAGGAAAAACAGAAAAACTATGTGGTATGTACTTTATGGTTCTGTGCACCTATAGGATGCTGTCCTTCTGGTCTCCTACTAGAAAGGGAGAGGAGAGGGTAGAGAGAAGGGGCCAGGAGATTGTTAAGAGGGTATGACATATACAGGAAGAAAAGGTGGAGTGTGCTGTCACTAGACAAGGAGAGCAGAAGGAGCTGCAGATAGGTGGGCATGCAAATTTAATGTGGATTGTATACTCTCACTTAGTCACAGTAAAAAAGAAAGAAATGAAATGCAAAAACAATGTAATCATTTTCCGCCAATGATCTGGCTATCCCAGTTGGTTTTCATTTTCTCTGTACAAGAAGTATGCTATCAGTTCTTCTATTCCATGATTCTGTTTATTTAGGTTAATATTACCCACTCCATTGGCACTTAGTTAATTCTGACTCTTAGTGATCCTATAGGACAGAGTAGAACTGCCCCACGCAGTTTCCAAGAAGCTCTTGGTGGATACAAACTGCCAACCTTTTGGTTAGTGGCCATACGTCTTAAGTACTACAACCAGAATTTCCAGGCTGATATTAACATAGTGGCATTTAACTATCTACGTTATAAAAATAACACATGTTAATTTCATAAAAGCATAAAAAAAGACCCACTGCCATTGAATCAGGCCTGACTCATGGCAACTCTAGAGATCAGAGTAGAACTGCTCCGTAGAGTTTCCAAGGAATGCCTGCCAGGTTTGAACTGCTGACCTTTTGGTTAGCAGGCATAGCACTTAACCCACTACGCCACCAGAGTTTCCACATAAAGGCATAGAAAATTTAAAAATACATGGATATAGACAATTATCAATTGTAATTCCAAACAGAACTAATCTATACTTAAATGTGTATATCATATACATATATATTACCTTCTAATTTTTTCTATGTTCACTTACATGAATAGATGCTTATACCTAAATGCGCAAGAAGTCATAAAATTTTTAGTGTAGTTATAAGTTACTTAAGACAGAAATGGTCACATGGTTTGGGAAAGAACCTTTAGATAGACAGAGAGATATGCAATTCCTATTGAATAATTTATTATGATGATTTTTTCAGTGATTAAACTTATTTAAAAAATCATTTTCATCAATGCCATAATTTATAGCAAGATAGGACACAACTCTCCATTGTAATTGTTTTTTGTTACTGTCATGTAAGTTGTCTCCATCTAGTGATCACTACAATACAAAAGAGAACATTTTACTTAAAAGAATCCTGATGCTGCCCTTGCCCATAGACCATAATGAGGGTCCACTCTTCGGACAGCAAGGGATTGGACTTGACAATGCAGAGTGACCATATATTGGATGCACTTTATGGTTCTATGCATCTATAGGATATCATCCTGCTGACCTCTGACTGGAGGAAGGGGAGTGGATGGAGAGGAGGGGAAAGGAGGGGAAAGGAGGCTGCTGGGAGGATGAGACAAGTATGGAGCAGAGAAGAATAGTGTGCTGTCGCCAGGGAGGGAGAGCAGTGGATGCTGCATATAGGTGGGCATGCAAATTTATATGGGAATGTATATTTTTACTCAGTCATAATAAAAAGAAAGAATACAGTTTGAAATTCTTTACAATGTGAGGAGTAAAAACAGTAAGTGCAGAAATGAAAATAAAAAGAGCTTGAGAATAAGTGAACAACTTAACAGTTATTCAATCAAACTAGATGTGTTTCTAAGTTGTAAATAGATATCAAGAAAAAAAGAGAAAGGACCTTAACAAGAGGGATTGACATGGTGGCTTCAACAATGGGCTCAAGCGTAACAGTGGTCGAAGATGGTGCTGAACTGGGCAGTGTTTCATTCTGTTGTGCATAGGGTTGCTATGAATCAGAACCAACTTAACAGCACCTAACAACAACAAATGCTTTATACATTTTAAAGTATATTGGTAGACATCATATATTTTTCTTGATAAAATCGTTAGACTTTATGGAACATTCCCTGGAACATCTCATTAATCTGAGCATGCTGGTCCATGAGGTGTGAGTGCTGACCTGGGATGGAGATGGTTGACCTTTTCTCCTCACTGAGAATGGGGCTAAAGATAACACAGGATACCATTTCTTCAGAGGCATCCCTGACCACAAGAGTGGATTCCACATAGAACAAGCCATCTTCATCTTGGATGTAATACTCAGAGAAAGTTAGTATCTCCTCTCCCCTGGTATTTTTCCAAGACACCTGGGGCTCTGGAAACCAGCCTTCTGCAGTGCACACAAGTTGGACTCCACTTTCCACAGTTCCCTTCATGTGGATAGTAGGGGCAGATCCCAGACCTACAGAGGGAAATCATAGTCTTGAGATCCAGATCCATGGAGCAATGTATCACAGAGAATGAGGCTCAGAGGAAGGCAGAGATTCATGGGCTGGGAAGTAGAAAGTTGTCCAGGGTCTTCTCATTTGAACTGGAGTTCAGATCTATTTGTTCCTCAAGTCTGGATCTTTGAATTTTATTATCTGAGCAATATTATTCGTTAGATCCAGACAGGGTAACAAGAGAGAGGGGACACATGATGTTTTGCTTATGTCTCTATTATTGCACATGATTTTTTTTTTCTTTTTGTAATTTATTGACAAACTCTCTCATGCCAGAAGTCTGCCTTGTTCATCTTAATATTATTTGTGTCAGGCACATTGTCTGATATTTTTAATGATTTCTTAGCTTCGTTTTAAATAAGATATTTATGATGAAGTGAGAAGTCAATGCTATGGGCACTATTTTTTCCATTCTTTCACTTGAGAAGCAAGTAGGTAAACTGAGGCATATGAAATGGGGGGCTCCGGGAGACATTCTCATATCTAAATACTTCATTTAATGGGGGAAAAAAAGGTTGAGAAATCCTGTATGACAGAGTAAAATTGCCCTATTAGGTTTCCAAGGAGTTCCTGATAGAATTGAACTGCCAACTTGGTTAGCAGACATACACTTAACCACTATACTACCAAGGTTTCTATTCTGAGAAATCTTAGTTTAGAACAATTAATGCATTCATGAAACCCATATAAACAAAGGTGACTATATTTTCTATAGATGAGAATTCTGATTCTATTATCTATTGGTGGAAAGAAACTGTCATTTCAACAGAGACTTAGAAAATTCATGGCATATTTTTAGGTGTCCCTGATACTAAAAGTCATTAGTGTGTACCCCATTCCCACATCTCAGCAATAAAAAGAGTCTTCCATCAATTGTCAGTTACTTTGAACATAATAGCAGTAATAATCACAGTTATGGGTGTTAAGAACAGCAGTAAGATAAGAGAGGACACATCCTTGTGTGAAATAAAGAAACAGCACCTTCCAGAGAATTATTTCCCTGGTAAGTAAAATATCCTATTTCCTCTTTTGCATACGGAGAGAGTATTCTTATTAGTGTACCTTACGACATTTTATTTTTCATATTTTTTCCCATAAGACAGATTCATTTTTCAATTAACCTTTCGTTCCTCACTCTTTCCTGCCTGGTTAATACAAGAGTATTGTGTGGAACATAGCCATTCACACTGGATATATTCCATTGAAAACTAATGTATAATAATCTACTCATTGAATTCTATTCAATTCTTTGAACACTATTATATGACAATCTTCACAGAAACACAATATTTTTAACCTCTTCGGTCCCATAACTAGTTTTCTAATTGGGTACATGATGCACAGAAACAGTTTTTACATCTCATTTTACTGCATATGTGAGACTGGATAGAGATCAATAAATTTCTCAGAGATACAGATGTTGGGTGGTCACCTGGACTCAATCAGAACGTGTTGCATGCCAACCTTATGTGGCATAAATTCATGCTTCAGCCAAACTGCTAATGACTACATGTCATGGAATTCAAATAATCTTCAAGAATACTCAAAACCATGAAAACTAAGTTTAGGAAAGTATTTTACAAATGAGCTTGCTTTGAAGACTTCAGAATCCCTGCCTTCAAATGAATCAGAGTCAAGAACTGGGCCCTGGGAATTGCCTTAGTGATTCAAAAAAACTCTTCAATCAGCAATAATCTTCCCACACATTAAAATACTGTTCCCTCTGAGGCCTGTTGTCTTTTTCCAAATGCTTACTTGCTACTTCGAGTTGCAAGCTTGCTTCTACACGGTATGTTCCCTCTTGAAAATGGCACCAATATTGCCCATGGTCCGATGGTTGGATGTTGTAAATCTTCAGGGCCACACTTCCCTTAGCAATGCCATCATCCATCCATTCTACTCGGCCTCTGTACTCCTCCATCTGCAGCTCAGTCACCTCAGCCCCGTCCTTGTATGCAAACACAGGCATGCTGGGCTCTGAGCGGTACCACCTCACCTCCATGTGCATGGCAGTCCTCTTGGGGAGAAGCTGACAGGTTAGTAAAGCATCTTCCCCAACCTCGGCCAGGATAGGATGGGCAGGACTAATCACTGTAAAGTCATCTACAAAAGAAAGCACAAAAGAGAAACCAATGGTGGCTCAATATACTTGCTCTGGGATGCCCAACCTGTCAACAGTGGAGGCACCTGGAGGAGGGAGGACTTTATTTAAAATTTCTTAGTGAAATACAGCACAATGATTTTCACGTTTTAGTTGTTAATGCAATTTTTGCACTAAAATAGTAAGTACTTTCAAAACTTTCAGCATGAGAGCTGAATGTGTCACTTACATCTGTGGGATTTACAGGCAAATTCTCAGTGACCTTTGAGGCTTGGACCCTCTGTTTCTTCCATTTCCAGCCACCTACACCATCTAAAACCACCAGTGCAGGGTTTTTGTTACTCCCAAATAATATATAAATTGATTTTTAAATAAATGACTTGATTGTTGTTATATTCACCTTTCCTAAAATTTAGTTCATTAGAATTTCCAGTTTTTCAGGATTTGTCTTGTCTTTAGTGATAACTGGGCTTGCTTTTTTTCAGGAGAGGGCAAGATTCTAGTTAGTAGAGGCTATGTACAATCTGTTTCTTCTAAGAATATCTTCTTGGGGATTAAAGGTAATGCTTTGTGTACAAATTTTGAACTTTCTAATCAAATTTTAAGTCATTTTTGGCCTTTTCATTATTGTTAATTAGAAATCAATAGTATTTAATAATACTGGGGAGATGAGGCCAAAATGTCAGAGCAGACAGATGATTCTTGTGACCCTTCTAACAACAAAGACCACAAACAACAAATGAATCTAGTACTTCTGATATCCTAGGAGCCCTGAACACCGAAGAGCAAGCTGACAAATTGGACTGAGCAATGGGGAAGGGAGAGGAGTACCAGAAGTACATACGATTCCACAGACCTGACCTGCCAGGAAACTGCAGCAGCAGAGGAGAACGAAGGACATCATAGAAATGAGGAAAATATGAGCCCAGGAGACAGAAGGTGCCATAGAATATGGCAACTACATTAGCACGAGATCAAAAGAACTAGATGGTGCCCAGCTACCACCAATGACTGCCCTGACAAGGAACACAATGTAAGGTTGCTGACATAGCAAGAGAATAATGAATGCATAGAATTAGAAATCTATTAAAAGACCAGACTTGATGGTCTATCAGACTGGAGAGTCCCCTGAGGATATGGTTTCCAGACTCTCTGTTAGCCCAGACCTGAAACCAGTACTGAAGCCAACTTTTCAGGTAAAGGCTGGACTGGACTATAAGGCATACAGTGATGCTGGTGAAAATGTGCTTCTTGGCTTAAGTGTATAGATGAGGCTGTCTGAGCAGCTCTTGTCCAGAGGCGAAATGAGAAGAGGGAGTGAGAGTTGGTTGAAAGGATACGGGAAGTACAGGGTAAAAAGGAGGAGTGTGCTATCACAGGGTAGGGAAAACAGTTGAAGTTGCACAGTGGTATGTGTGTACAGGGTTTTACATGGTAAATTCACTTGGATTGTAAACTTTCACTTAAAGTATAATAAAATATTTAAAAACAACCAATAATAAAGGTGGGTGATATTTTGTTCAATAATTTCATATTGCCTATTTATGCCCTTTCTCATTTTAAAATGATCCAGGGTCATGTGCAACCTTCTGCAGATTCAGTCCTCCTAAAAAGAAACCTCATCTTGGTTAGTTGCTGCTTGTTATCAAGTAAATGCTACCCAAATGGTCACTACTGACTTAAGTGGACATCTGCTTAAACTCACCATGAATGGAGTCTAAATGTTAAGCTAGAACCATGGTCATACATGCCCTCTTTTACAAGTTAAGAAACAGAGGCACAAAGGAGGGAGGACATCCGTATCACATCACATGCTTGTGGCAGCACTGGCTCTGGAATATGTGTTTCCTGGTTTTCAGTCCAATGTTTTCCCACTTCTGAAAGACTAATATTTCCCTTTGACACTGCATTTTTGTAACTTGTTTTTCATGGTATAATGTTTTAACAAATAAAGTTCAGCACACTTGGCTTTGGCTTGGCTCAAACTTTGTAAGTCCATCTCTTAAAAGTTCCCTTTTAGTTTCTTATGCCAAGTATTTCTAAGTAACTTGAACAATAGTGCTTTTCACCTTCCCCTTGGGAAAAGTGCTGCCCCTTCACAGAAGTAGGAAAATGGTTAAGTAATTCATTGTGTTCCGAGAATGAATCAAGTGCTTTTCATATATGGTTTCAATTAATTTAAAGTCTATGATTACTTATGACACATTGGTACTGCTGTTATTCCTATTGTAAAGACCAGGACACTGGTGGGCGTGGCCAAGGTGTCAGACAAGTCACATGTCTCTTCAATCGCCTCCGAGAACTCAGGCGTAGAAAAACAAACTAACAGAGCAGAGGGGCATCCTGGGAGCCCCAAGATCAGGTGTATGGTTATAAGATTGGACTGGGCAACAGGAGGAGGTAAACTATCTTTGTAACAGGCAAAATGTCAGCACAGAGATCTGCTTCTGCCAGCGCAGCAGCTTGGAGGCTGAGGCTTACAGTTATGGAGGCCATCTTTATTAACTGGGAGTCTGGAACTAGGACTGCTGAGATTGAATATCTGCCAGGGGCCGGCTGTCATGCTGAGCTGCAGCACTTAAGTAGACAGCACATTTTTCAGCAGAAATACTATGCTTAAAACAGACACATCTAGATCATTTCTGTATTTCATAACAAGAGTCAAGGGTGTCAGGATCAAGTAGTCTAGGTTGTCTTGTAAGAACTCTCATGGTGCACTGCTTAAGTGTTTGACTGCTACAAAAAAGTCATTGGCTTGGACCTATCTGCTGTCTCATGGGAGGAAGATGTGGCAGTTTGCTTCACTAAAGAGCTCAGCAAAGTATCAGAATGTAAGACAAACATAAATAAATAAGTAGGATTCCTTTACACCAACAAAGAGATCATCAAGGAAAAAAATCTCAAATCAATTTATCATTTATTATAGCCCACAAGAAGACA
The DNA here is from genome assembly GCA_000152225.2 of Procavia capensis. NCBI lineage: Eukaryota > Metazoa > Chordata > Mammalia > Hyracoidea > Procaviidae > Procavia > Procavia capensis. The sequence continues at coordinate 76,083 of KN682153.1, read as the reverse complement.
GAATACATAGGAATAAATCTAACTAGAGAAGTAACAGACCTATACAGAGGAAAGTGCAAGACCCTACTGCAAGAAACCAAAAGAGACTTACATAAGTGGAGAAAGCTACCTTGTTTCATGGATACAAAGACTTAACATTGTGAAAATGTCTACTTTACCCAAAGAGATCTACATATACAATGCAATCCCAATACAAATTCCAGTGACATTTTTTAATGAGATGGAGAAACAAATTACCAACTTTGTTTGGAAAGGGAAAAAAATCCTGGATAAGTAAAGCAGTACTGAAGAAGAAAAACACAGTGGGAGGCCTCACACTACCCAACTTTAGAATCTACTACACTGCCACAGTAGTCAAAACAGCCCAGTACTGCTACAATAACAGACATACAGACTAGCGGACCAGAGTAGAGAACCCAGAAATATCATTATCCTCCTACAAACAGTTGATATCTGACAGGGTCTCAAAGGTTGTAAACTGAGGGAAAAACAGTCTCTTTAACAAATGGTGTTGGCAAAATTGAATATCCATCTGCAAAAAAAAACTGAAACAAGGCCCATGTTTTAGTCAGCTAGTGCTGCTCTAACAAAAATACCATAGAGTGGATGGCTTTAACAAAGGAAGGTTTATTCTTACACAGTCCAGTAGGCTACAAGTCCATATTCAGGGTGCCTGCTCCAGGGGAAGGTTTTTCCTCTTGTCGGCTCTGGAAGAAAATCTGGTATTGCATCACTCTTTGTCCAGGGAGTGTCTTGGCACAAGAACCTCAGATCTGACGTACGGGCTTCTCTCCCGTACGGGCTGCTCGCTTGATAGTGTGAGGTTCCCAATTCTCAGCCTCATTCCTTTTCTTTTTATCTCTTTCAGGATGGAAGGATTAAGGGTGGGGCAAGCCATACTCCAGGGAAAATCCCTTTACAGTGGAGCAGGGAGGTGATCTTCTAAAGGGATTTATAGCCCCACCCTAATCCTTCAACATACACCATAAGAAAACCACAAAATGGAGGCCAGTCACAAGACCCTGGGAATCATGGTCCAGCCACATGGCTACACCTATTTTGGAGGGGACACAATTCAATCTATGACAACCCACATCTCACATCTTACACAAAAACTAACTCAAAATAGACTGAAGACCTAAATATCAAAACTAAAAAGACAAAAATGCAAGAAAAAATAGAGACAACAATAGAAGTTCTGGTGTACAGCTTAGGCTACAAAACCTGACCAACAATGCACAGACAACAGAAGAGAAAGTAAATAAATCAGACAACAGAAGAGAAAATAAATAAATGGGAACTCCTAAAAATCAACACTTATTCTCATCCAAAGACTTTATGAAGAGAGTTAAAAGGCTACAGAAAGGGAAAAAAATTGGCAACTATGTATTGGATCAACATCTGATTTCCATAATATACAAGGTACTGCAAAATATCAACAAGAAAAAGGTAAATAACCCAGTGAAACAATAGGCAAAGGAGATGGACAGATACTTCACCAAATAAGACATCCAGGCAGCCAAAAAAACGCATGAGGAAATGCTCACAATTATTAGCTTTTAGAAAAATCCAAATCCAACCTACAATGATAGCATTTCACCCCAAAGAAGTTGGCAGTACTCCAAAAAAAAAAAAAAAAAAAAAAAAAAAAAAACACAAAACAACAAATGCTAGAGAGGCTGTGGAAAGATTGAAACTCCTACACTGCTGATGGAAATGCAAAATGGTACAACCTCTTTGGAAAGTGATTTGTTGATTTCTTTGAAATCTATAAATAGAACTACCATATGATCCAGCAATACCACTGCTTGGAATATATCCTACAGAAATAAAGGTGGTCACATGAACAGATACATGCACATGAATGTTTATTGTAGCAGTGTCCACAATAGCAAAAAGCTAGCACCAACCTAGGTGCCCATCAACAGATTACTGGATAAACAAACTGTGGTACATATACACAACGTAACACTATGCAATGATGAAGAACAATGATGATTTTAGAAAGTGTCTCATAGCTTGGTTTCAACTAGAAGACATGCTCAGTGAAATCAGTCATCTGCAAAAGGACAAGTATTGTATGAGACCTCTGCTATAAGGACTTAAAAATGGATTTATGTACAGAAGAAAAGACTCTTTGATGGCTACAAGGGTGGGTAAGGAGGAAGAGGGTTGTTCATAGATTAGATAGTTGATAGAATTTCAGTTAGGTGAAGGAAGTGACAGCATGCAGTAGAGGGCAGATCAGCAAAACTGGGCCATACCATAAACAGAAACGTTTTCTAAACTCAACCCAACGTTTCAAAGGATAGAATATCAGAGACAGGGATATGGAGACCAAGTTCCCAGGTGACATTGAGGACAATGGGCATAACTAGTCTTTTGCTTAGAGAGTCTTCTGCACCTCACATTTATGAGGCACATCTGGGGTCCTAGCAACCTATCATCTGAGGAACATCAATTGCTCCAAACCAATGTGGAACAGATGACAACCAAGAATGTCAAAGACATGAGGAAAGATAAGCCTAGGAGACAGAAAGATCTATGTGAATGGGAGACTACATCAGCATGAGACCAGAAGAACCAGGCAGTGGTGAGCCACCACCAAAGGCAGTCATGATGGGGGACACAATGTAGAGTTCATGATGTAGCACAAGAAAAAGAGGTGTGCAGGTCAAGAACTCTACTAGAAGACCAGAACTGATGGTTCGACAGCCTGGAGAGTACCTTGAGAACATGCACCCTAGACTTGCTTCTGGCCCAGACCTGAAATCAGTACTGAGGTCAACTCTTCAGACAATAATGGACTGGACTGAAGACACAGTGTGATCATGTGGTGTGTACTTTATGGTTTTATACATTTGTAGGAGACTGTCCTACTGGTTTCTTTCTAGATGAGAGTAGAGAGGAGGGGACAGGTGTTCACTAAGAGGATACTAGAGGTAAAGAGTGAAAGGAGGAGTGTGCTGCCACAGGGTGAAGAAAGCAGATGGAATTGCAGATAGGCAGGCAAGCAAAATTGATACGGGTTGTATACTTTCACTTACTCATTAAAAACAGAACAACAGGAAATTATGCATAAAGTGCTCAAGTAATTTTCCAAAGAGAACACAGTTGGAAGCGGAAGAGCCCTTTTCAAAGCAGGAGTGCTTTGGCCCGTGAGTGCAAACTCTTAAATGTACTAACCTTCTTGAATTTAGAATTCTGCTTGTGGTTTGGATCCCTGAGTCACTAGAGAGTTCTGAAAGGGAAGGACAGAATCTTACCTGAGAGCTTCATGGTCAACAATATGAAAAGGAAGGAGGCAATTGCACCAGATAGTGTATACCCTGGAAAATCCATCTTCCCTGGAACAAACACAAGAGGAAAAATATGATTGTGGCTAAATGAGACCATAAAGCACCAGCAGACTTTCCGCATTCCAGTAGTTATGCAGTCCTAATCAAGATAGCAGTGTTGACTAGTTCCTCATCAAATAATGAAGTGGATATGGCTCCATTTCCATGTAGTAATTTATTTCTTCCTATACCTTATCTAGGATCCCACTCAACGGCACTTGGCTCGGCTGGCATACCCTACCTAACCTGTTATGCTTTAAGCTATTTGATAGGCCTAAAGGGAGCTTTCTGGGGCTTCTGAAGTTAAAGAGACAGTTTAAAAATTAAAAAACAAAAACTCAGTTGGAGCATGTGTGTGCTGGATATGTAAAAATAATGGAGTGGGAATCAATTTTTGTTGCCGTTCTGTTCCTCTTCCCAACTACTACTACGAAGTTCTTCAATCACTCAAGTTTCTTAGCTATAGAGTGAAGAGCCAGAAGTTACTGTGCCCCAGCAGTGCTGCCAGTAAACTATCATTCAGCGTGTCAGGAGGTCCCAGGGAACTTTGCTCTGAATAGTGATGAAAAAAGTGATGGAAATGATGTCTACAGCAAAAAAATGGATGAAATTACTTAAATGGGCTTTCAGTGTAGCCCAGAAGACATGCAGAAATGAATAAATAAGAAATAGCTAAACTGACAGAGATTGGCAGATCCAAGTGGACCATTGTATCTGATGCATAAAAACACTTCTACATACTTTAAAAGTATCTTTAAAAATACAGAACAAAAATAGGATGCTAGCTTGCATTTGAAAGGTGAAAAACACAGAGGAAAAGAATTCTAAGACTCACTCTTTACAACGTGTCAAGTATTTTATTGAAAGAAAAACTTGCTCCACACCAAGTAGAAGAACCTAGTTAGGGGCAACAATGAGCTGGTTACTGTTTACCTTTTCCCCAAGATTAATGGGGCAGGAAAACATCAACAGATCATCTGCGATGGAGACTGTGAATCAAGTAGGTCAGGTTATTATTACTCTGTTTGCTTTCTAAGGAAACCCTAGTGGTGCAGTGGTTAAGTGTTATGGTCCAAAAGTTATCTGTTCAACTCCACTAGATACTTCTTGGAAACTCTGATGGGGCAGTTGTACTCTGTCCTGTAGGGTCACTATGAGTTGGACTCGACTCAATGGCAGTGACTGTGTTTTTTTGGGTTTTGGTTTTGTTTTCTAAAAAGACGCTTGCTTTCGTATAAAATGTCTCTAAGGAAACTGATACGTGCCCAGTCACAATATCTAGATCTGAAAGAAAACTAGTACATACATGTAAAATGAGGCTGAGTATTACAAGACAACCTAACAAAGGAAAGAAAAATTTCCATCAAATCAGTTCCAATTCACTGCCACGCTATAGGACACAGTAGAACCGTCCCATAGAGATTCCAAAGCTACCATCTTTAGTGAAGCAAAGCGCCGCATCTTTCTCCCATGAGGCAGCAGATAGGTCCAAGCCAGTGACCTTTTTGTAGCAGTCGAACACTTAAGTAGTGCACCACAAGAATTGTTACAAGGCAACCTAGACTACTTGAAACTGACACCCTTGACTCGTGTTACGAAATACAGAAACAATCTGTCACACCAAGTAAGAATAAGGAAGGCCTGTGAAACTCCTGCCAAGTACCTGTCCTTGGTTACGACCTAAACAGAATTCACATTTGTTACAAACCAGTTTATAGTTTTGTATTTCTTTTGCTTTTATGTTTCTTTTTGTTTTGTTTTGTTTTGTTTTATGTTGAAGCAGGAGATTTAAAAAAACAAAACAAAACAAAACTACAAATCCACACTAGAGAAAGAAATTTTCCCAAATCAACAAAGCTTTTGAGAATGTGAGAAAGTTGTGAAAATATATTTAAGCCTCCTCTGTTATACACAGGCAGATTCAAGGGTAGTATAAGAGGGGAGAATGAGTGTCTTAGGCCAGTGTTTCTCAAGCGTCAGATGTAAGAAAGTATAGAGGAGAAAGGCTAATCTTGTCCTCGGGGACATTTGGCAATATCTGCAGACATTTTTTGATTGTTACAGCTTGGGGGAGGGGTATCTGGTGGATAGAAGCCAGGGCTGCCACAAGGCACAGGACAGCCCTGACAACAGAAGTGTATAGTCCAAAGTATCAGTTGTGCCAAGGTTGAAAACTTCTACCACAAAGTATCTCCAGTCAGTATGCTGAAAATCTTTGGTTTGTTATGTGTAAATAAGTGCCTGGACTTAAGCTGTAAACCTTAGCTTTCTTATAGAGAAATGTATTTTTAGTATCTTCTTTGCATATCAGTAGTAAAATTAACAGTAATTACATAAACAAAACCAATTTTGTAACAAGTGTTTGACATGATTATTTTCTCACTTGAATAAAGACCCAGAACCCTCTGAATCTGCCATTGTTTACATTAGTGTAAATTTTTGTATTCACAGAGAGATGATCTAATATGTTTGTGATCTACTGAATTGTCAAAAGCTCATATTTAATTTGCTAGATAAAATATATGTGTTAAAATGCAACAATAAACAAGTGGTTTGTGTTTAGACATTAAGTGAATGACAAATTCTCAATTTGAATGTCTATGCATATCAAGAAAACAAACCAAACCCCCTGCAGTCCAGTTGATTCTGATTCATAACAACTCTATAGGACAGAGTAGAACTGCCCCATAAAGTCTCTAAGGAGCTCCTGATAGATTTGAACTGCTGACCTTTTTGTTAGTAGCTGTAGCACTTAACTGCGATGCCACCAGGATTTCCTGTCTATGACTACACTGCTAAAATTCATGTCAGAGAAAATTACAAATACTATATATATTTTAGCAGTGTAATCAGTCTTAAATTTTAAATCTCCAAAGTGCAAAGTTTATACAGTTTTTTGGTATTTTTAAAATTAAAACTAACCAGCGAGAATAAATTAGTTTGGTTTATGAAGTTTGGAGTTTATCTGTTTAAACTCAAATAAACAGCTGTAGTTTACCATATATCAAAATAATACACTTTTATAGGAAAAAAAAAAGAGACGAAGTAAGAATTAGAGGAGGCAAAATGAATTTAGTATCTGCATTTGTGGCCTGGGAATCTCACTTGACTTTCTTGAACTTTCCCCTTTCTCGCCTCTCTCTGCTGGAGACAGTCATTCCCAACACGTTTTCAGCTGTGTCATCATCATATGACAAAGGAATTACACCTCCGAGACACAAGCCCAACATCACACATGACAAATGAATAACTTGATCCTGGTTTTCTGATGTTTCTAGTGCCCCCTTCTTTATCCAGCCAGATTCACAGGAATATTGCGAGGATCAAATGAGCTCTGAATATTCTGAAAAATGTGAAGTGCTATGTAAGTGGGAGATATTATAACAAGCAGCAGAGTTTTCCTACATGAAACTGTATGTTCTGCTTATTCATCTTAGCGGACTTCTCCAAACCTCATAGCCGTCCTTCACCAAGAACTCTCCAGTCACTCACCTGACTTCCTATCTCCTTGGCAACGAATTTAGGGGGCTGCTGGGTCTTCACTTGCTCTCAAGTGCATGGGCTTCCCCTGTCCAGCAGGTTTCCAATGGCAGCTTGGACTCCTGCTGTGCTCTCTGACTGCATCAGGAACCCTTGAACAGCCAGAGAGGGCTGGAACACCCACGATCCTCCCCTGGGGCTTTAGGTGAAAGAATTTCTGCTACGTAGTCCAGGTTAAAAGGATAGGTAAATTCATGTGCCTCTCTGCAAGTGAGATGTCCACCAGAGACCTATTCACATGTTTGCCTCCCACCAGCTGTAATTGTATCAAAAGTGAAACTCGGAAGACAGAAGGCAAGTGGACTTTGATTAAATAGAGTGACGAATTCGTTAGAGCTGCAAACAATTGTGAAGTTGGCGCTCCTAGCTCTTGTTCAGAAAGCCAGGGCACTCGCACTGCTCCCTCAGTTTACACCCACCTGATCCACTTCGAGAAAACTGGTGGCACAATGGTTAAAGTGCTCAGCTGCTAACCAGAAGGTTGGCTGTTGGAATCTACCAGTCGCTCTGCCAGAGAAAGACATGGCAGTCTGCTTACGTCCTGTGGCACGTCTACTCTGTCCTGGAAGGTTTTTGCAAGTTATAACTGGCATGAGGGCAGTGAGGCCCTGTCTCCTGTTAGCTAAACATACAAGAGGGGACATTCTGGCAACACTGCCTTCTACCTGCCTGTCTTCACCCTTTCCTCTACCTTACCACACAACAAGAATTTTCCCCTTAGAGGAAAACTTCTACAAGACTATGATGTTTATCAGGCTATAGAACTGGAACCAAGGCTGCATAACAAAGATCTCACCTCTCGTTTTACTCATGAAAAAGCAGAGGCCATGAGAAAGGAACTCCCTTCTCCGGGGTCAGAGTACCAGGGCCGAGGTCCCTGTGCTCTAGTTTATTGCCTTTTTACTTTAATTCTTTATCTCTCTTTTCTGAGTAATAAAAGTTTAATTACTCTCATATACTTACTACAGAAATTGAATAAGCTCGATGCAAAATGACTGGGCACAAAGAATACAACAATAGAGGTTACTTTTTTTGTGTGTATTTTCAGTTTGGTGATTTTTTCCTTCAAATTCGTCTTCAGAACCTCTGAAGTTTGCAGATATGTTCTCATGATTTCAAGAGTTCTCTAGGATAATTTAAGTTTCTTTTTTTTTCACTCCAGTGTAATAATCTAACTGTGTGCAGCATAATGATGGGATAAGCTGTAAAACAATTTTTTCTTTCATGAACTTTTTTCCTTCTTAGTATAATCTGCCCACATTTGGACCACCTAACTTTAGGTTACCATTCTTACTGTTAAGAAGTTTACCCTCTTGCAAGTGACCATTTTCCATAGTGGGAGTCAATGCTGAAACCAGAGGGTGGGTTTTCAAACGAACCCTTATCCGCTTCCTAGTTAATACTTTCTAGGAGGTGAAACTAACTGATGTAGGGTGGGATGGGGGCTGTTTTTAAATTCAACTGGTAATTGCGAAAATTCTGAAGCCACTGATTTTATTTGGAGATCACTGGATTGACTTCTCTGCTGAAGGCATGATAGAGTTGGCAGAAACATTAAGATGAGCAATAAGAAAATACAGACGTTTGTCTTTTCATACCAAAATCTGTGATGTGGAAATACACTGTCCGCTGTACATACTCTGTCATCTGGATGATAGATAACTGCTAGAATTCTTTTAGGACACTCAGTTCCTACCTGTGTATTTATGTTTATGATCAATCGCATTAGCACCGACTACTGAAAAAAGCTCTGTTTAAGCTTTTGTGAATTTTTTCTAAAACAAAACAAAAAAACGCTTACATACACATGCGCCCCACCAGTTTTGAAATAAGAAATGTGTCCTAAATTACACTGTCCCATATGGGGTGGCCATATTGTATACAGAGATGTGGGTACTCAGGAGAGAAAAAGAGACGCAATCTTCACCGTTCTGATTAAAGCTCACACGTAGGAAGGGCAGGAAACCAAGAAAATATTCACAGCATAAGGGAGGCTACAAGAAAAATAAGGTTTCCAGATCAGACAGGAGGAAAAATGAAAGGAAAAGAGAGTTACGGATTGATATGGCCACCAGAGGACAGCAGAGAGCTGTCTTGGTCTTCACTGAACAGCTACTTGGTCTCTCAAAGGCTGCTATCAGGTGAGACCCATTCCCTGGTCACCTCACGACTGTTTCAACCAATGAGCGACATGAGGAGCCCTGAGCTTAGGACACTAGAGATTTTAATCCTACTTTTGATATAAATTTGGGCAAACTTCACTGTGGACAGGTGTGTTTACTTCGGGGGCCTCGATCTCCTTAGCTCTAATATAGATACCGCATACATTGCTTGCGTCAAGTATTTTTAAAATAATAGAGTGAGAACATGGACATGATTCGAATTCCCCATTTATAATGTGTCACTGGGGGTAGAGAGTCTTGGAAGGAAGAGAGATTAAAACACTAGCGGAGATGGAGATGAGAGATGAGAACAAAAAACAGTGCAAAGAGATGTTAGGAGTCTACGAATATGGAGAAATTCATGTGATGACCATCAGATTCTATTCCATGGGGACCTGATATAAAGGGTTTTGGGGAGGTATCAGAATATCTCACCAGAAAGATAATCATTGATTTGGAGAAGTCCCTGAGCAACGGGACTTAAAAGTGTAAAGTTCCCCCAAGGAAAGGCAGGAAAAACTAGCAACCTTCATTTCCTGGTGATGCAGCAGTGTGTCTTTCTTCCATCTTCTGGGTTTACCTTCTGAATGGAGGGGAGAAACACTGACCAAACTCCTGAAACATCTCCACCACCCCACATCCATCTCCTGCCCCATCCCTCTTACCCTCAGTACTCTCCCTGTCCAGCCAAATGTTGAATTGTGGGTTTGGTGTTCCCAAGATAACTGACAGGATAGGAGGGGAGGTGCTCAAAGGTGGACAGGGCCTTGTCTTCACAAGTATGACCAGAGTTCAGTCAGCATCTTGGGAAAAGGGATCCCTCTCATTCTTCCCTTTATACTCTGAAAGCACTACACACAAGAAAATCTGACTCTCCATTGTTGCTTCAAAGAAGCCTGAAGTTCATTGTTGAAAACAATATCACTTAGATGTGTTCCTCTTGCAGATATACAAATATGTTTATGCAATAATAGAAGAAAGTCTGCTTCGGAATAGGATTACGACACCCTTACTTTAAAATAATATCGAAGCCTGAAATGGTGGGTTCAGGTTGGCTGTTACAGGGTCAGTAAAGGGTGTAAGTAGGTCCTAGAGGAGGCTATGGTTCAGGAGGAAACAGAACAAACATAAACAAACAACAAAAAAAAACTGCCTATGTCTCCAGAAAGTTTGCACATCATAGAGTGATGTACTCTAAAGTATAAATAGCCAAAGCCTAGACTGATAATTATCTCAAGCCCCGTAAAGAAAGGAACAAGTTACGCTGTATCAATGACCATATCAGAGGCTTCTCTATGATACCTCTGCATCTACTGAGACCCCCTATGGACTGAAGATTCACTGAAAGGACGATGAAGAAGATTCTGATTCCTAAAGTTGTTGCCACAAGAAAATAGTAATTCTAATTACCCCCAAGGACTCTCATCTAGAGTCAGCTTTCGTAGAAAAACCTCTGTACATCATAGATTTGCCACCAGACATCAGCTTCCTTTCAAAGAAAACAAACAAAAAAATGTACTACAGCTTCCAAATAGCCAAGTGCCATCATGAGCTTCTAAACAATGGTGCTTAAAAATACATATGCAAACAAGACCCGTATCTCACACCATGCACAAAAACCAATTCAAATTGAATCCAAGACCTAAATATCAAACCTAAAACAATAAAGATTACAGAAGAAAAAATAAGGACAATGCTGGGAGACCTAATACCAGGCATAAACAGATTACAAAATGTACAAACACCAGAAGAGAACATAGACAACTGGGAATTCCTAAAAATCAGACACTGAGGCTCATCCTGGGCAAACAAATTTCACGACTACAAATCTGATCAGCATCTAATCTCTATAATCTATAAGACACTGAAAAACCTCAAAAACAAAAAGACAAATAATCCACTTAAAAACTGGGTGAAGAACATGAACAGACAGTTCTCCAAAGAAGACATCCAGGCAGCTAAAAGACACATGAGGAAATGCTCACAGACATTAGCCATTAGCGGAATCCAAACCAAAATTTCAGTAACACACCACCTCACCCCAACACGAGTGGTATTAATCCAAACACAAAACAACATATGTTGGAGAAGTTGTGGAGTGACCAGTACTCTTCTACACTGCTGGTGAGAAAGTCAAATGGTACAACCACTTTGTAAATTGATTTGGTACTTTTTCAAAAAGCTGGAAATAGAAATATCATATGCTTCAGCAGTCCTACTTCTTGGAACATATCCTAGAGCTACCACACAAGTAGATACATGCACACCAATGTTCATCACAGCACTGTCCACAACAGCAAAAAGATGGAATCAGCCCAAGTGTCCTACAATGGAAGAATGGATAAATAAATGATAGTATATTCACACAATGGAACGCTATGCAATGATAAAGAACAATGATGAATTTAGGAAACATCTCATGAAATGAAAGAATCTGGAGGACCTTATGCTGAGTGAAATTAGTCAACCGCAAAAGGACAAATATTGTATGAGACCATTGTTATAAAGGCTCAAGAACTGGCTTAAATACAGAAGAAAACATTCTTTGATGGCTACAAGAAGGGGTTGGAGGGAGAGGGGAATCCACTGATTAAATTAACTGGCAAAAAACCTTTTACATGAAGAGAGAGACAACACATAGCAGACGAGAAGTCAGCACAAATGGACTAACCCAAAGCTTAGAAGTATTCTGAATAAAACCAAACACTTTCAGGGACAGAGTAACGGGCATAGGGGTTTTGATAAGGGGACATGTAGTTCAGTTGCTATAACAAAAAGTTTTAAACAAATGTTCTGCATCCCTCTTTGGTGAGTGGTGTCTGGGATTTTAAAAGCTAGCAAGTAGCCATCTAAGAGGTAATAACCAGTTTCAACTCAGTGTGGAGCAAAGAGAAAGAAGGGCATCAATGACAAGAGGAGAGTGCAAGCCCAAGAAACACAAGGGGCAACATACAACAGAGAAAACAGCAACAGGAGACTAGAAGAACTAGACGGTGCCAGACTATCACCAAAGACTGTCCCTATGTGGATCTCACTAGAGAGTCCTTGGTGGAGTGGGACAAATGTGGGACGCAGTACTCGAAATCTAGTAAAAAGGCCAGATCTGATGATCTGATGGACTGGAGGACCCCCGGGAGGTATGACCCCCAGCCTCTTTGTTAACCTAGAACTGAAACCATCCTGGATGCCAGCTCTTCAGACAAAGATTGAACTGATACATAAGGCATAAAATGATACTGGCGAACACTGTATTTCATGGTTTGGGCACGTACAGAAGACTAACTGGACAGCTCCTGCGTGGAGGTGAAAGGGAACGTCGGAGGGGCACAGGAGGTGCTCAAATGGACATAAGAAATACGGGTTGGAGGGGAGGAGTGTGTGCTGTTACACTGTGTGGAGAGCAGCTAAGATCACACACCCCAGGTGTGTACAAATTTTTGTATAAGAAACTGACTGTAATTGTAAACTTTCACTTAAACACAATTTTATACATATGTGTGTGTGTGTGCGCACCTGCTTTTCAAGACAGAAGACTGAAGGACATCAGAGGAACATCTTTTCCTAATTCTTTGATCTGACTAGCCCGTAGTCTAGCTGAAGAGCCCTTTGTCCTGTTAGATCATCACTGTCTTAGAGTCCAAAACCTGCCTGACAAACCAGTTCCTCTATTAAATTATTTTTATCAAAAAGTTACAAAAGTGCAGAAAATCATTTTTTGAGAACAAAAAACTTGCACAAAGCTCATTATGCTGCAGCTTTTAGCCCATAAGAATGAAATTCTTGGGAAGAGATATAAACAGAAAAAGGCAGCCAATTGACTCGGAAACTAAGGGAGATACTGGGGGAACTAGGGGGGCTGCAGAATGCATATTAACCCATCACATTCCTCCCAGGACATGAGAGAAGCTACCTTCATGGAAATGTGGAACCCTCTGTCACCCTGGGAGTAGGAGACTCCTCAGAATGTTGAGAAGGAAAGTTAAAGGAAAACACACCAATCTACTAAGTCCCCTGCATTAGCAGCCATACAACCCGCCATACTTCCTGTTTCTATCACTTGGCCCTCTTAATGCCACTACCTAGAAATCAATCTCCACGAAGTGCCTTTTGGAGAAGGTTATTGCAGTTACGGAAAGAGACCAGCAGAGAGCAGTGTTTGCCCAAAAATATATGTTCAAGCAGTGACTTAGAAGCCACTGAGAGACTTCTGATAAAATTCTGGGCGAGTTCTGTCATTAAGTGTCCCAAATACTAATTTCCAATCACTTTCTTTCTTAGATTGTACTTTTAGGGCTTGTGATGATCTCAGTTCAAAGCCCTTGGAATGGGGGCCAAGAGAAAAACCTGCTGCCTAGCATGCCTAAATTTTTAGGAGATGAGAATTTAGGAGGACTGGGAGAGAGAAAGGGAAGCAGAGAAAAAGTGACAGAGACAGAGAAACAGCGATGGAAGAGAGAAAAAAAAAAAACAAGACTGTTGCCTTCACATCTACGTGTACTCGTGGACCCTCCACATGTTAGAATCAAATTGGTGCTCCGCAGAGCTTTCTTGACTGGATTTTTTTTTTTTTATGACTGAGTGAAAATGTACATTCCCATATAAATTTACATGCCCACCTGTATGCAGCTTCCACTGCTCTCCCTGCCCGATGACAGCACACTATTCATCTCTGCTCCATACATGTCTCATCCTCCCAACAGTCTCCTTTCCCTCCTCTCCACCGACTCTGCTTACTCCAGCCAGAGATCAGCAGGATGATATCCTATAGATGCACAGAACCATAAAGTGCATCCAATATACGGTCACTCTGCATCTCCAAGTCCAATCCATTCATGTCCGAAGAGTAGACTTTCGTTATGATTTATGGGCAAGGGCAGCATTAGGGCCAGGGGCCATGCTCCCAGGGGAACCCTCAAGCCGCTGGACCATCAGTTGAGGTCTTTCAGTGGAGATCTCAGGGTGCACCTCTTTTTATTCTTGTGTTGCCAGTGAGACTCAACTTAGTGAGCTCCATCGCGGCTATCACTGGTGGTGGCCGGGCACCATCTGGTTCTTCCGGTCCCAAGTCGATGAAAGCACCCACGCATGTGGGTCTCTCTATATTCTACGTTGTCTTTACCCCATGTCATTTTGGTTCTCGGTGAGCATCCGTTCCTGCTGAGTTGGGACCATTTGCTGTGCTCTCGGATGCTAGCTTGGCAGCTTTTAAGACCCCAGATGTCACTCAGTAGTGTGGGGTGCAGAAAGCCCTCTTAGCAAAACGCTAGTTGTGCCAATTGGCCTCGATTTCGTCAAAGAGCATGGTCCCCCGCCCCCTGCCCCAGCTACTCTATCCTTGCAATATTGGGTTAAGATGGAAGGAGTATTCAAGTTATGTTGAAGTCCACTTAATATTGTTCTTGTTTCTAATCTGTGTTGTCACCAATTTCGCCCAACCAAATTCCTACCAACTGTCTAATCTAAACCCTTCCCCCTCACCCTCCCGGCTTTTCTCCATTGCGGCTGTCAAAGAGTCTTTTCTTCTATACATAAGTCTGTTTTTGAGATCGTATCGTAGGGATCTCACACAATATTTGTCCTTTTGTCGCTGTCTACTTTCACTCAACATAATGTCTTCCAGTTGAAACGAGGTTATGAGATGTTTCCTGGAATCGTCATTATTCTTTATCATTGCATAGTGCTCCATCCTCTGTTGTTCGGCATCTGGGTTGATTCCATCTTTTTGCTATCGTGGATTATGCTGTGATAAACATTCTTGTGCACGTGTCCATTGGTGTGAATGGCATTGATTCTGTAGGACATATTCCAAGTAGGGGAATTACTGGGTCAAATGGTATATCTATATCCATTTTTTTAAGGAAGCACCAGATTGCTTTCCAAAGAGGTTAAGTCATTTTGCAATCCCATCAGCAATGCAGGAGAGTTCCACTTTCTCCACAGCCTCTCCAGTATTTGTTGTTTTGTGTTTTTTGGATCATGGCCAACCTTGTTGGGGTGAGATGATATCTCACTGTAGTCTTGATTTGAATTTCTTTAATGACTAAAGATCGTGAACATGTCCGCATGTGTTTTTTGGCTGCCTGGATCTCCGCTTTAGAGAAATGTCTGTCCATCTCCTTTAGCCATTGCTTAATTGGATGATTTATCTTCTTCTTATTGATATTTTGTAGTACCTTATAGATTATGGAGATCAGGCGTCAGTCTGACATGGAGTTGCCAAATATTTTTTCCCATTCTGTAGGTGGCCTTTTAACTCTATTAACAAAATCTTTGGACGACCAAAAGTGTTTGATTCTTAATAGTTCCCATTTATCTATTTTCTCTTATGTTGATTGTGCTTGGTTTGACAGATTTTGAAGTGTATGTTGTGTATTAAAACTTCCATTGTTGTTCGTACCTTTTCTTGGATGAGCTTTATCATTTTAGATTTGATATTTAGGTCTTTTATATAGTTCAAGTTGGTTTTTTGTATAAGGTGTATGATACGGATCTTGTTTCAATTTGTTGCAGACGGATATTCAATTTTGCCAGCACCATTCGTTGAAGATACTGTTTTTACCCCAGTTTACTGTCTTAGGGCCTTTGTCGAATATCAACTATTCATAGGCATATGGCGTCATCTCTGGGGTCTCAGTTCTGTTCCATTGATCGATCTGTCTGTTCTTGTACCAGTACCAGGCTGTTTTGACCACTGTGGCAGTGTAGTATGTTCTAAGGTTGGGTAATGAGAGGCCTCCTAATGTGTTCTTCTTCTTTAGTAGTACCTTACTTATCGAGGGCTTCTTCCCTTTCCAAACAAAATTGGTGATTTGTTTCTCCATCTGTTTGTTTCTCCATCTCTCATCCAAATGGTGCTGGAACTTGTACTGGGATTGCATTATATAAGTGGATTGCTTTGGGTAAAACAGGCATTTTCACAATGTTATGTCTTCCTATTCATGAGCAGGCAGGTTTTTCCATTTATCTAAGTCTCTCTTTGTTTGTTGTAGTGAGGACTTGTAGTTCTCTTTGTAAAGATCTGTTATTTCTCTGGTTAGGTTAATTCCTAGGTACTTTATCTTCTTAGGGGTTATAGTAAATGGTATTGATTTGATGATTTCTTCATCAACAATCTCGTTGGTATAAAGGAATCCTGCTGACTTACTTGCTAACAGGTTATTGAAATTCCAGACTTGACCTGGATTCAGTGTGAGAGGTACCCCTTTTCTAAGCTCTAACCTAAATACTTCCCAAAAATATTTCCCTGGCAATACAAATGTTTTAAAAATGGCAAAGGGCAGTGTCTTACCTCTTCTAACTTCACAAAGGAAGAGGAGCATCAAGAATAGACCAATGCTGATTTCTATTAGGCAGAGGTCAGACAGGTCTCCTCTCCTCTCCATCTTTACCAAACTCAGACACCAACTGTCCTTCCGACAGCACTCTCTACTTCTGTAATAGGTTCAATAATTTATTGCAATGGCCACACAAAACTCACAGACTATACTTCACATTATAGAGTTTATTATGGAAGTAATAGGTTATGACCAGGCTCGGGGACACTCAAGATACATAAATGCTTCCATCAGAATAGCCTCTTTTCAGCTCAAGGCACACCTGTCTCTGGCTCTGGCTCTGCCCTACTCAGGTGAGTGTTACAGGGCTCTTTTAGACCCTGGCATTAAGTGTCCAGAAGTACCCTAGGTGCTCAGCTTTTTTGCTGTATGGACTTGGAAGACCAATGTAACAGCTTCTGCCAATATCTCCTGCCACTGCTTATCATCATCTCCAGACTTCTTCATTCTCTCTAGTTCTAGGAGCTTCTCAGCACAAGGATCCTCGGTACAAACGATGTGCTCTCTGCTCCTGGCTGTTCTTCTCTGGTGGTGGTAGGATCCTCTCTCAGCCATCCCTGGGATGGCTCACCTCAAGCCCAGAAGGATGACAAAACTGACCAATCCCTTCAGTAGGCCACAATTAGCATATATGCACAGTCCTGCCCAATCACTTAGTCACGAGTTACAAGACTGTGGCTGGAAAGGACACACAAAAATTATCTATTGCACTGTGATTATATACCACATTTAGGGTTTTTGTTATCGTTGTTTGTTACTTTTCATTTATTTCTAAAATCTTGAATGTGTCATAGAAAAACGAAAAAAAACAAATTATGCTTCAGGCTCTATTTTGCTCTCAGGTTTCTGAATCTGGCATGTGCTTGTCAGTGAATTTTACTAGTGGGACACCTGGAGAGTGGAAGTTAAGCAGAATTCATCTTATATGGTAGATACTTGGGTGTCATAAACATGAATTTTGCCAGCACCCTCTCTTTCTAAGACATCCCACTCTGCTAGGGCTCTAGCAGAGCTACGACACATTCAGTGGCTTCCAACAGGTTCTTGCCCTCTTAAAGTTAGGGGTCTGCACTGACTTCTGCTCCTCAAGACTTCCTAACTGTTGTGAGGCATAATTGCCTGCAGTATATTCAGCCATGTTTACGATGCTTAGAGCAATTTCTGAGATTCCTCACTGTTTATTATCACCAATTAGACTTCATTCAGGGACCCTTGGAGATTCCCTCAAAGGCACAGGAAACTAGAGCTTGAGAGAGAATAAGGAAACACTACTGGCGTGCAAACAATGATTGCTCTCCTGTCATAGAGAAAAGGAACTGAAAGTCTTTTCTAACGTCTCTCAAATTAAATAGCCTCATGAGAGAACCAATCAGTGTTTTGGAACTAAACAATATCACAAGTTGCTGAGTAGCTCCTTGGATTCAAGACGCTATGACAAGTAAAATATCTTTGAATTTGTTGTATATTTTACTGAGTACTTATTAAAAATCAGGAATTATGAGAGTCAGCAAAGGGTAGGCATAGAAAAATTAACTTGGTTTGACCTCATAGGAGATGATATGTCTAGAGGATTAGATTCTCAGCATAGCCTAATACTGTAGAACTCTCACTAGGCCCATTCTCTGCCTCCTTGGTCAGAACTGTACTGTGGGTCTCCTGATAGTGATCAAGGAGCCAATGCCGAAGGGCGTTCAAAGCCTTTAGATGTGATCATACAGTGTGAGGCTCTGTAGAGTGTTTGCCCTCGTAATCTATGAAAGAAGCTCCGTAGCAGAGTAAGATCGTGTGTCATAACTGATACTAAATGACGGACTCATCACTTAATGGGCTGCCTCGCTGCCAGGTTCCTCTTCATTAGCAATATTTGGATTCTAACCCTTTCAACTGCACTTTCTGTGGTTCGCCATAGTCCTTTCTGTTGTACTGGCTTTCCAGAAAAATGAGAGTCAAACTTCTCTATGGCTGATGAACACTGGCATTTATTCTTTGTACCCAAACTTCAATGATCTTGTAACATGATGGAAGGAGTAATAAAGCCCTCCTACAACATATTGTCTCTGTCATTCTCAGGAAAACAGGTTCTGCTCACATTATTATACCGTATTAGTTGAACTGAGTCCTCAGATGAGATGTGTCTCCTACAATCTCACATCATATTTAAAGTGTTAGTGTTAGGAGAAGGTACCCTTTTCACAGCCCACTGTTGTCACTGACCACCTGCTGTGTTCAAAGACATAGCTTTCCATCCCTCCACACTTTCGGGAGTGTTGAAACTCAGAGTTTGTTTTTAATTTTATATAGAATAGAACATTGCCTGGTATCCCAAGCTCTTAGGCTGACTTGACCATCCTGGGTTCTAGGAAACTGAAAGAGAAGTATGAAGCAATAAACCTTGTCATCTAGTGTTGCCAGGATTCAGATGTCTTGGTTCATTTGCTCTTTAGAGGATTTGTGGTCTCTAATCTCCCCAGCTTTCATTACACAGAAGCATGATTTGTACTTAGCTCTGATTTTACGGGCTGAGTTTACACTGATTCTGGAAACCCTGATGGCATAATGGGTTAAGTGTTGTGTCTGCTAACCAAAATGTTAGCAAATCCACCCGGTGCTCCTTGGAAATTCTATGGGACAGTTCTACTCTGACCTCTAGGGTTGCTTTGAGTCGGGCCTGACTTGTTGGCAGTGGGTTTGGTTTTATTTTTACACTGATGCTATTCTCATTAATGCACTTCAGATATATTCCTTCTTAGGGCTTAGTTTGTGATAGAAGAATTTGTGAGTGATTACCCAATACTGTCAAAAACTTTATTTTTTGTTATTTATTTGTTTGTTTGCTTATTTGTTTGACAGACTAGTGAACTGAGTGCATCGCTTCTCTTGGGCCGTTTACCTGGACCCTTTCCTTAGCAACAGGTGTGTCATCACAAAGGGTTTTTCTGATTGGCTGAAGCTCAACCGACGTAAATTTTTTTCTGTGCCTGACATTGTTACACCCTCAAATCTCTTTCTTTTATTTCTGCCTGCACTGCCTCACTCTGGAGTTCTACTGACTCCTATCAAATCACCCAAGAAGAAAATGGCCCGAAGTGGAGGCCCGGTACTAGGATTTTTCATTATGACTGTCCTGATGAGCCCTCAGGAATCATGGGCCATCAAAGGTAGGTCCGAAGAGAACCAAAATTAATGACAGTAGGCTATGCGATCACTGTGGACATGGAACTCTGAACATTTGTAAAAGAGTCTTTGGTATGAAACAAAAGTGGGATAGGTACTACGTGGGCTGAATCTGAAACTATAATTGGAGCTTGGAGAAATTCTGTCGAGACAAAATGAATTAAATTAAATTAAGTTTATAAGTACAAAACTGAATTGTGTGTTAGCTGATACCACTGACTTTGATATGAGCAAATCTGAAGGAAAAATATTTTCTCCTTTTTAATAATGAGCTATCTCTTGGAGCTTTAATTTCCCTTTCTGGAAAATTAGTAAAACTAAGAATTGAAGACCTCACGTAGTTTTAAGAGGATTAAATGAGACAAAGTTTGAGAAGATTTTAGCACTGTTCTTGGCCAAATATATGCTAGTTATTTTTGGCAAGGCCTCTTGGGTGATGTAAATAGTTGAGCACTCGGCTTCTAAGTGGAAGTTTGATGGTGGTTTGCGTTTACCCAGAGGAACCTTGGAAGAAGGGCCTGACAATCTATTTCCAAAAATCACAACCATTGAACACCCTGTGGAATACGGTTCTATTCTAACACACATGAGGCTGCCATGAGTTGGAATTGACTTGACTATAACTGTTTTTTGTTGTTGTTTTCTTGTTAGTTTGGCATGGGAATTCTCTCAGCATATTGTAAGCATAGACAATGTATTGACCACTAGAAAGAAAGGTCACCAAAGATCAAGAATCTGCCTAAGATAACCAGGGAACACAGGAATGCTAATATAAATTGCATCTAATTTACTTCCTCCTATGACAGTAATAATCCACCCTGCAGTGGGTCTTACAGTGATCTGAGGTCACTATTAAACAATGATATTTTCAGGGAATAGAAAAATGAATAAGGAATTGAAAAGTGACTTCCCCTCCCCCTTCCTCCCCCCCCCCCCCCCCCCCCCCCCCCCCCCCCCCGCTATCTCCAGAGCAGGCATACATGCTATGTGAAGACATGGTATAAACAAAGTATTCTTCATACAGAATACTCACCTGAAAATGTAGAACTGCTTCTACTAAGTTGGAAAAGGAAGCTAGAATATTTGTGTGGGTGTGTGTGCATGTGATCAGAGTTGCAAATGTCAAGTTAATCTGTAGTTTATTAATATACAGTCAAATCTTAAAATGCCTCAGCTGTACCTGAAAAGTAAACACTGGTGGCATGGTGGATAAGTGCTACATCTGCTAACCAAAACATTGGCAGGTCAAATCCACCACACACTCCGTGGTAGGTCTATGGAGCAGTTCTACTCTGTCCTCTAGTGTCACTAGGAGTCAGAATCAGCTTGATGGCAGTTGGTGGATCTCTGAAAGCTAATAAAGGACCAATCCCCATTCCACGTACCTATACCATAGAGCATGCATACTCTCTAATTTCCATTTTCAACTGATCTTGGTGTTGATCATTTTCAGTATGAATAATCAAGTACAGTATGTTCCATAATGGTAGTCCCAATCTAGGGAACATTGAGATACAAAAGTTCATACTAATATCAATGCAAGCATAATGCTTCCACTAGAGGTATCTGTGTTGTGGTGTAGACCTAGTTGAATGGTGCCTCTACAGTCACAAGGTCTCTGTCTCACCTTTCTGGGTATTGTAGGCTCATGGCATTTTTCTTAGATCCAAAGCAGCCTCTGGCACCAAATAGTGCACGGTGCTTGTTGTAGACCCGATATATGCTAGTAATTTACTTACTTTGTCTCATTTAACCTTAAAAACAAATGTATGGAATAAATAAAACAAGGACAGAATTATAATTAGAAAACTACTCTTAAATAATTAAGATCCTTTGTTTAAGATTGCTCAGCAGGTAAGTAGCTAAGTAAGAATTCAAGATTTGACTTGATTCCAGAATTCAGAGCTCAACTTCTAAGCAGTGTTTCCCTCCTCTTAGAGTCCAGGGTTCTCAGAAAGACATTGTCTGAAACTACAACCTATTTGTGTACTTAAACATCGGTGAAAAGAGTGAAAGAACATTTCTCTTTCAGGGACACACATACTGGATTTCTTAAAAAGGTTTTATTTTTCAGCCCATAACATGGAGTCAAAGAACAGCTTCCCAGACCTCTGGGATTTTTAGCCCCTGTCCACTTAAATCCACCCCTCTAACTCCACCCCCTTCCATCTCTCTTCTCCAGCATGGTTCAGCAAACCTGACCTTCACTCAGGCCTCACCTTTTGAAATTCACTGCTAGTGTCCCTGACTCCTCCATTCTACTGGCCCCATCCGTCTCCACCACCTCCTGCCTGCCTGCCTGTGTCTCACATTCTAGGTTCTTCCAAATCTCTCTCTCCTCATTCCCACCCTAATATCTTTTTTTTTTTTTGGCCGTTTCAGAGGAACATGTAATCATCCAGGCTGAGTTTTACCAGAGTCCTGACCAGACAGGCGAGTATATGTTTGACTTTGATGGTGATGAGATTTTCCACGTGGATCTGGAAAAGAAGGAGACGGTCTGGCGGCTCGCAGAATTTGGACATTTTGCCAGCTTTGAGGCTCAGGGCGCATTGGCCAATATAGCTGTAGACAAAGCCAATCTGGACATCATGATGAAACGCTCCAACTACACACCGAACAGCAATGGTACCTCTCTCTGCTGCTCTTCTAGACATAGGAATCTGTAACTTCAACTTAAGTGTTTCAGCTCTTTGTGTCATGTTTCTGTGACTATCCCCATGAAGTTGCTTGAAGTTACATTGGGTTGCCATGAGTTGGAATCAACTTGATGGCAACTGATTATAACAAACTTGCCATAAGCAAGTCCAAAATCACCTTACCACAGACCCAAATGGTTATTTCTTCCTTTACATGTGTGTGTGTGTCTTGTCTCTAATATCGACAGCCACTTGCATAATTGCTACCCTGAGTCTATGCTAGGGGTGCCAGGAAGAAGGTTCTTAGATACAATATACCTCAAAACTGGTTCAGCTTTCAGGGTGAGAGTGTCAGAAATAGATATCTGAAACCGTGGCATGGGGTCCTCAGGACACAATCTCAACTGGTCTTTTAGCATGAATTTGGACCACATTTCAGAGAGGGAGGGGAAGGGACAAGCCTCTGCACGAAAGTCTAATTTCTGTCATGTGCCTGCTCCCCCAGAATCTCCGGAAGTTACACTGCTTTTGAACAGCCCTGTGAAAGCTGGAGAGCCCAACGTCCTCATTTGTTTCGTTGACAAATTCTCCCCACCGGTGCTCAATGTCACATGGCTTAAAAACGGAAAACCTGTCACCACAGGAGTGTCAGAGACAGTTTTCCTGCCCAGGGAAGACCATCTTTTCCGCAAGTTCTACTATCTCCCCTTCCTGCCCTCAGCAGATGACTTCTATGACTGCCAGGTGGATCACTGGGGACTCGAAAAGCCTGTCCTCAAACACTGGGGTATGAACCATCCTTCAGTCTCCTTTGCTTTGTGGTTTCCTCAGATGATGCATGTGTCTGGTTCTTTGGGACTAAGAGAGCCCTAAGTGCTTTGCAACATCTGTTAAAATCCATATAACTTGTCTTCTTCCATTACTCAGCTTCTCTCACTAACTAGTCTAATTCCTTCAATATGTCCTTCTATTCTAGTAATAACTAGTCTCTTAACTAAGCATCTCACGTTTACTACTAAGTGCTACTCCCTACCACCATTCATTACCCTGTACTGCCTTTTATTTTTCTTAAGAGTTTGAAGAACCAACCCCCCTCCCAGAGACAACAGAGAATGTGGTGTGCATCCTGGGTCTGCTAGTGGGTCTGGTGGGAATCATTGTTGGTACCATCTTCATCATCAAGGGTGTACGCAAAGGCAATGCTGTTCAACGTCGTGGACCCTTGTGAGGCACCTGGAGGCAAGTTTGCTGTGGTCATAAGAACATATGTGTAGACTTTTCTAAGTGAGGGGAAACAGAGCAGGGGAGAGAACATGTAGTGTGTTTAAGAGAATTAGACGAAGCTGTGGTTCTTGATTTGCTTTCCTAGGACAGAGTTAGACATGGGTATCATCTGACATTCCAAAACTTCAGGGCCCCTCATCATTTTCCACAGATGTGCACCTACACCACAACTTAAGCCTTGAATATTAAATCCAGTTCCTAATACCGTTGCTTCACACTAGAAAGTCAGCTACAAGATTTGTGCACTTGCTGACTTGTTTCCTAAAGCAGGCCATGAGTTTGGTAGCCTTTGAGATCTGGCTACTTTGGAGTTAGCATAGACTCATTTCAGGAAACAGAAATCTCATGGAGAAGGCCTGTTTTTTAAGTTTCTCCAGTCTAAGACATGGTGCTGGATGCTCTAACAGAAGGTAAAGTATAGTCTGTCCATTCATGCTTACCTCGAGAGTAGGGTACAACAGTTCATGTTGGAAGAGTTATATTTACAAGAAGTCAGATGATGTTAAGAGACTTTTCTAAGGTGAAAGGATTAAGGGGGAAGGAGAGGGAATCTGAAGGAAAGAACCCCAGATGTTTCTCCTGAACTCTTTAGTAACTATTGGTGTGTCTTATTACAGGGTATATCCTTTCTTAGAGAGAAGATCAATGAAGAAAAATCTGCTTTAATTACTTTACAAAGTCAGCAATGAGCCAATTGTTCACCTCATTGAAGATGATCGCTCTTCAGTACTTTCCACCCTACCGTCTGTCCCCAAGAGTGGTGATGCCTTCTTCCTCTGCTCTCTTTGTACTCCCACATCTATTGAACTTATCAGTGTTGCCCCTTCCTCTATCTCTTTTCCTTCTGTTTCCTACCATTATTTTGCCACCATGCAATGCCTCTGGAATAGATTCCATAGGATCCTTTCTCTGTTATGGAATCTTAAGCATTCCACAGAGGCACTTTCTGTATACTTACAGCTTGAGGTTTCTCCAGATTTTTTTTCCTGAATACAATAAACCATTGGATGGTTCTTAAGTTGAGTTTTTGGTGTCTGGTAAAGTTCTTCACAGAGGCTGGGGGAGCATAGGTTGTTCTTTCATTCTGACGTGCCTGAATGTTGAATGTATCTTATAAGCTTGGGAATTAATCAGAAATACCCAGGTTCGTTAGGGCTTGATATTTTTCAGAGCACCAGCAGGCAAACCAGTTTCTATGGTCCAGTCTTCATCTGTAAAACGCTAGTCTGTGGTTTGTTTGTTGGGAGATCTGAACTGTGAAATGGGTTCAAAGTTGGGTTTTGGTTCTTATTCCTCCAATTCAATGAGATTTCTGGATCTTCAGTAAAGTGAGTCCCAAACCCCAGGATCTGGACTGCGATAATGTATGAGACCAATGATGAGGACAAGATGTAGACGGAGTGGGAAGCATAATGAGAGAAGGACTCACATACATTTCAGGACTTATATGTAATCAGCATCCCCCACTCCAGACTTAATGAAAAATGAATTGGACACTAAAAATGGGAATTAACCATTTTTAGACATAGTTCTTGATGCCTGTGCCGTTTTCAGGAGAATATTCCAACTTATTCTTGAACCATCTTATATTTTAAGATGGTTCCCTGAGTAGAAAAAATTGAGGAAGGGTTAGGATATGGCATAAAAAGGGGAAGAAAGACTATCTGAGACACAATGAGTTGCTGCACATGTATCTGTGAAACAAGAGCTGGATATTTGTTTCTATGATGGTTGCTAGAACTTACCCCAAACTACAAAGACAAATTATCCATGACAGTGTGGTAGATTGAAAAATGTGTGCTGCTGAAATGAGTTAGACTTGGGCTTCATCTTGGCTTTATTGCTTACTGTCTGTGTATTCACTGATGTCTTACTCAGTACAACTTAGCCTATGATTTCTCTTACGAAAATGCTGATGTTAATATATATTTCATTTAGCTTTTGTGAGAATTATAAAAGCAAATGGATCAGATCAGTTAGGCACTGTGCTTAGTGATAACAATACTGACAAAATTACTAAGTCTGTTGTTTTTCCTCAAAATTTCTACAGCCTGATGTTAAAAGAGAGAGAGAGAAACAAAATATAATAAGCACCAACCAAGATAGCATGGCCTTGCCAATAAATAGCAAGGATTCAGAGCAGAATCTTGAGAAACTTGGAGATAGAATAGAACAGGTGTTTCTTTCACATAACTCCAATTTTTCTGATTTTAAAATAAATGGAGGTATAATAGAGAATATACTGACACTCAGACAAGTATGAAATTAAAAAAGCAAAACTTAACCCATATCCTCTCATGTGAGAGAGTTTTTTTAATAAAATAAAGTGGACCAACACCACTGCCACCTAGTCAATTCTAATTCATAGCCACCCTATATGTCTGAGTAGAACTGCCCCATAACATTTCCAAAAGAGCACCTGACAGATGATTGCTTACCTTTTGATTAGCAGATGTAACACTTAACCACTGCAGCAGTTTTTTATTTTTTCATAGGGTTCATTTTTTAGAGCAGTTTTAGGTTCACTAAATAAACAAATAAGAAAGATTGCAGAAAATGCAAAGCAATATACCAAATCCATTATCATTATGTTGATTCCAACATACAGAAACCACATGTGTGTCAGAGTAGAACTGTATTCCATAGGGTTTTAGGGACTATGATTTTTGAAAAGAGATTGTCATGCCTTTCTTCTGCAGGGCTGCTGGGTTGATTTGAACTGCCACCCTTTAGGTTAGTAGTCAAGTTCAAACATTTTGTACCACCTAGGGACCTCTGCAGAACACACAGAAGAGTTCCAGCCCCTGCTCCCTGCCAGCCACCACGCACACAGAGTTTCTCCCATTATTATTATCCTGTGTTAGTGTGATATATTTGTTACAACTGATGAACCAATAGTCACACATTATTATTAAAGGCCACAGTTCACATTTGAGTTCACTCTTTGTGTTGCTATTATCCTATGGGTTTTCACAAATGCATCATGTCCTGTATTCACTGTACTATCATGTAGACTACTTAAACTGTCCTAAAAATGTCTAGTGCCCATGTATTAATCCCTCCTTCACCTGTTGAATCCCAGCCACCACTGATCTGCTATCTCTATAGTCTTGCATTTTCCAGAAGATCCAATAGCTGGAATCATACAATATGTAGATTTTCAGACTGGCTCCGTTTATTTTATAACATGCATTTGAGATTGTTCTGTGTCTTTTGTAGGTTGATAACTCATTTTGTTTTATCACTGGATGATACTCCATTGTATAGAGTGACCACAGTTTGTTTTTTTCCCTAATCTATTCACCCACTGAAGGACATCATGATTGCTTCCAATTTTGGGTAATTATTAATAAAAATTTTATAAGCATTTAGGTGCAGGTTTTTGTGTGGAGTTTCCAACTCATTTGAGTAAATACCTAGGAGTATGATTGGTGGATTATATGGTAAACCTGTCCTTAGCTTTGTTAAAAATTGCCAGACTATCTTCCAAAGAGGCTGATTGTTTTGCATTTCCACTAGCAGTGGATGACAGAGCTTAAAAACATAGTCGCCAGCATATGGTGCTGTCAGTGTTTTAGATTTCAACCAGGAAGTCACTTTTTAAAACCTTTTTATTTAGAAGTAATTGTATGAAAATCCTGGTGGCATAGTTGTTAAGTTTTGTGTCTGCTAACCAGAAGGTTAGCAGTTCAAATCCTCCAGGTGCTCCTTGGAAACTCTGTGAAAGAGTTTTACTCTGTCTCTAGTATTGTTATGAATTAGTACTGACCCAATGGTAGTAGGTTTGGTTTTGGTTTTAACTGTAGATTCATGTGATTGATATTGCGAAGACAGTACAGAGAGATCCTGTGAATTCTTCAACTCAGTTTTTCATAATATTTGTTATTTAACATTGAAGCAAATTAAGCTTTGAACTTCCTTAGAGAAGTGGTTTTATTAATAGTTGCAATTTCTTTTTTCAAATACAGAACAATGCATGGTGTACATTTTTCTATCTATTTCAGTGGTGTAGATTTAAAAAGCATGAAAAGTATTTGCCATTCATCTCATTGGGGGCAAAAAAACCCACCAAACCAGTTGCCATGGCAACCCCAGACGTTGCAAAGTGAAATCACCCCATAGCTTCCCTTACCTGTAATCTTTAGGAAGCAGATCATGTCACTTAGGGTCACACACCAACTTTTCATTTAGCAATGGAGCACGTAATCATTGTGCCATCAGGACTTCTATGGAATGTGATGGAAATGATACCTTACAAATTTTGAGCCTGGGCCTTTCCAACTTTCATGTTCCTCTTGGAAAACATGCTCTTGGAAGCACTGAGCATCAGGTAAGAGTCTGTCTTCCCTGTTGGTGAGACCATGTAGGCCACTTTAGAGGCCCTGTAACTGCAGTGTAGATGAAGAGTGTTACAATGTCCCAGCTGAGCCTCCAAGGATACCAGTCCCAGCTGCCATCTTTCTGCAACCACGGGAGAGAATCCAGTGAAAACCACCTAGCTGAGCTTAACCAACTCTTAGAGCTGTGAGAAATCATTAAATAGCTATAATTTTAAACCACCAAGCTTTTGAGTGATTTGTTACAAATGTGAAATGTGCTATTCAAGGAATTTCATTGAAGATGTCAAATCTATCAGCAAAAAGTCACTTATATTTTATATTATTTATACTTATATTATTATTGTTAGGTTCCATGGAGTTGGTTCTGATCCATAGTGACATTCTATGTGATAGAACTAAACATGCCCTGGTCCTGCTCTATCCTCACACTCATTGCAATGGTCAAGCACAGTGTTGTAGCCCTTACATCACTCCAACTCATTGGACGTCTTCGTCTTTTTCATTTACTCCCTTACTTAACCAAGCATGTGGGCATCTTTAGCACAGTTTTGGCAGATTACAAATGTAAGAAGTCTAAACAGAGGCAGGGTTAATACAGAAATGTAGTCAGATGCTTCCTGTGATCCTCTAAGAACAAAGACCCAAAAGGCAAATGATTTGATTATATAAGACGTGCTAGGAGCTCTGAACATCAAAGTGAAAACTGAGAAATTAGTCTTAGAGACAAGGAAGGGAGAGTAGGCCCAGAAGTACCTGAGACTGACCAGACCTGATCTGGCAGGTATTGACTCCCAACAGGCAAATCAGCCTCAGTGAGCATGGTGAGGGGAACAGTGGTCTTCAGAAAGTGTTTTCCACATGAGGAGGTACTGAGCAACAGGGAGCCCACTCATACCTCCAGAATCAATGAAAAATGGCATTCAGTCATCAAAAGCTAAGTAGCTTGCTTCTAACCTACTGCATACGTACAGATCTAAAACTTTCTCTTGAGATAAGCTTCTCTCCTTTTTACAGTGGTTCCCTCTCACATCTCTGCATGGTGCCTGAGCTGGCTCCAGGTACTGACACATCCTCTGTGCAGGAAGTAGGATCCCTTATGGGTACCCCGAGCCATTTTGTTAGACTTGGGGAAGAAACAATTTAACAAGTCAGGGAAAGAAAATAATCTACTGGCTCCTCTAAGACAAGAACTCAGAGCAAAAACAGATCCTTTGCCTAGGGCAGTCATAAGGGGTCCATAGAACTTGAATGCCTCTCACCTCTGTGTATAGCATCAAGCACCCATAGTCCAGCTGCAAAACCTATCCACCTGTGCACTTTAAGAAACAGGGACACATTTTCGTCATGGATACTCATGGATAGCTGTCAGCCTCCTGCCTTTCTCAGCATCTGCAGCCAGATACCTGCACCTATGCCAATCACTGCCACCCTTCTAGGACTGTAGGGGAGAACTTGTACTACATATTTAATGACTGACTACCTGGGCACTTGAGCTGAATACATACAAGAAAAGTAAACAGACTCCTGGGCTCACATGCCTAGTTACAGCTGTAACCACCCGCAACAGGATACTAGAACATCTAAGCTGCCAGTTATCAAACTAGCTCACATGACCAGCCTATGCAGACATTTCAAAACAAAACAAGAAGCTACAACAGAGTAAGCAAACATAAAATAAATAACCACAACAACTTATCAATAGCTTAGAGGCAACAATCAATATCAAATCATAAAGAAGCAGATCATGATGGCTTCAGAAAGGTCCCAAAATAAAGAATCATGAAATTTTCCAGATAAAGAGAACTTTACTGGAATTATCTTAGGTAGAATACAAAAGATTAATATACAGAACTTTTCAAGAGGTCAGAAAGGGGATTAGGCAAAAATGTAACAGAGCATAATGACAAGATGAACAGGCTGCAAAAAACCATAGAGAGACAGACAGCACATGGAATTTCAGAATATTAACAATAAAATTACAGAATTAGACAACTCAGTAAAAAGCCAAAAGAGTATAATTAGGCAACGAGAGTCACACTTAGTGAGACTGAAGATAAAGCACTTGACACTAACATATTTTTTAAAAAATGGAGCAGAGAGGAATAGTGTGCTGTCACTGGACAGTGGAAGCTGCATAGAGGTGGGCATGTAAATTTATACAGGGATGTACATTTTCACTCAGTCACATTAAATAAAAAAAATCAGATAAAACAATTTTAATAATGAAACACTAAGAATTACATGGTACGATATCAAGAAGAATAATTTAACAGTGATCGGAGTACCAGAATAGAGGGGGATAAGACAGAAAATAGACAGTATTGTTGACAGAAAAATTCCTTAATATCATAAATGATGAGAAGATACCTATTCAAGACGCTCAACAAACTCCACATGCAGTCGGTCCTAAAAGAAAGACACTAAGATGTTATAATCAAACTGGACAAAACTAAAGATAAGGAGATAATTTTAAGAGGTTAGAGATGAACAAAAAATCTACAGAAGAGTCAGTGAAACTAAATGCAGACTAGTCAGCAGAAACAATGTAAGCAAGAAGACAATGGAATGACATACAAAAACCTCTTGGCCAGCCAAGAGTTATACATCCAGCAAAACTATCTCAAACATGATACTGTAATTAGGGTATTTCTAGAAAAACAAAAATTTAAGGAATTTGCAAAAACCCAGACAAAACTACAAGAAATACCAAAGGGAGTCCTTTGGTTAGAAAATCAGTAACATCAGGTGACAATCCAAGACTATAATGTAGGACAGATAGAACAGATATCAACCCAGATAAGAAAATCATAAAAATAAATCAAAGCAGAAACACTGAAACTAAGGAAACAGAGATGCCAATATGTAAAAGATGACTATTATTTTTTATCTTTTAAAGGGACTGAAAAAAAATCTTTCACATGGAGAGCAAGTCAAGGAGATACAAAGAAGTAAAAGACTGGTTTAAATTTAGAAAGGTGGAGTAAATATTAAGATAACCACGTAGGAAATTAACAACCTTACATATTAAAATAAAAGACTACAAAAACCATGAAGACTCAACAAACACAAAACCAACGACAATGAAAATTAAACACGTGAGGAAAAACAACTCAGCATAGAAAGTTAAGTGGAACAAAGAAACTTTCAGCAATGCACAAAAAAGGCATCAGAATGACAGCACTGGACTCATACCCTATCAATAATTATGCTAAATGTAATGGACTAAATGCAGTTATAAAGAAACAGACAGTGGCAGAATGGATTTAAAAAAAAAAAATAAGCACTCCATCTATATGCTGCCTGCAAAAGATGCATCTTAGACTTAAAGATACAAACAAACTAAACCTCAAAGTTATGAAAAAAATGTATCAAGCAACCTGCAAAAACCCACTGCTGTCAAGTTAGGTCCAACTCATAGTGACCCTAGAGGTCAGAGTAGAACTGCATAGAGGTAGAGTAGAAACTCCATAGAGTTTCCAAGGAGGGCCTAGCAGGTTTGAACTGCCGACCTTTTGTTTAGCAGACATAGCTCATAACCCACTACACCCCAGGGTTTCTGTATCAAGCAAACAACATTCAAAAAAGAGTAGGAGTAGCAATATCAATTTCTGACAAAGTAGACTATAAAGTAAAATCCACCCCTGTAGATAAGGGAAGACACTATATAATGATTAAGGGGTCAATACAACAGTAGTATATAATCATATCAGATATTTATGGATCCAAAGATAAGGCTCCTAAATACATAAAGCAAACTCTAGTAACATTGAAAAGAGAAATACGCACCTTAACAATAATAGTAGGAGACTTCAACACACTACTTTTGGCAAAAGTAAGGCCCTCCAGAAAGAAACTCAATAAAGACGCAGAAGATCTAAATGCCACAGTCAGCCAACTTGACGTCATAGTCCTATACAGAACACTCCAAGGACTGAACTGGTATATAAGACATAAAATGGCATTGGTGAAGAGTGTGCTTCTTGGCTTAAGTAGATACAGGAGACTAACTGAGTACTCCTGTCTGGAAGTGAGATGAGAAGGCTGAAGAGTACAGGAAATGGTTGAGTGGACATAGAAAATACGGGATAGAGGGGAACAGTGGGCTGACACAGCATGAGGAGAGCAGCTACGGTCATATAACAAAGCATGTGTAAGTATCTGTATGAGAAATTGACTCAAATTGTAAACTTTCACTTAAATCACATATGAAAGCATATTATTTTTTTAATTACAAACAAACAAAAAGAAATTTAAGCAAAAATTTCTTGGTAAGGTGAAGTGATATATTCAAGCTGTCCACAGGCTTCCTAATCAAGCATGTTGAAAAGTTGTGACTCTGTACAATTACATGCCACAGTGAAATCAAGAAACTATCATGATTCAGGCTGATATCATGGAACCTAAAAATACAGTTCTCTCTATCAAGTCTCCGGATTTGAAATTTATACCCAACTAGAAACAGAAAAGCCTTCCAGAATTACTGTTTGAGTTGTTTCCAGAGTGTGTAGTCACAAAATATTCTTAAAAGGCTAGCCACCCTATATCTCAGTGATCTCGTGATCTTTGTGCAGAGACGTACTGTATGCTAGAAAGCAGTCTGCAATTACTGTGCTCACATGGTGACTGGTTATGGTCTCTGAACAGGTTTAACAGTAATTAAGTATTAGCTTGCTATGTATCCTGATTAGAAAGATGAAACAGGTCCTTGGTAGATTTGGACACACCAACACACCTATATCCAAACCCACCAAAAATAAATGTCTCTCAGATAGACAGTAGGGAATAATGAAGGATTCCCTGGGTTATGAAACATTATGCGAAAGGAAAACTTTTGTATTAGCTTCAGAAGGCATCACTGGGTCCTAGACCCTTGCAAAATCTGAGAATGGGAGTCGGCTTTTAGCATCATCTTCAATTTATTTTTATAGAAAAACTGCACTTCAACCATGGAGTTCTGAAGATCACATATTTTGAAATTGTTTACGGTATAAGGATGCCCAAAGACAACTGGTTTACAATGTTGTGGTCTTTTCACCTTGGCAGACATGGAAAACCTGAAAAGAACAGACAGCTGTTAAACTTTACAGCCATTTTGTTGCTATTAAACAGCATAGTCATCTAGTGCTTCCGTAACAGAGATAGCACAAATGGTTGGCTTTAAAAAGAGAAATATTATTCTCAGTCCATTAGGCTATAAGCCCAAGTTCAGGGAATCAGCTCTAAGAGAAGTCTTTCTCTGTTAGATCTAAAGGAAGGTCCTTGTCATCAATCCTCCCCTGGACTGGGAGCTTCTGAGGAGCAGGGACCCTAGGTCCTTTCCAAAGGACACACTCTGTTCTAGGCACTACTACTCTTTTGTGATGGTACGAGGTCCTCAGCTCTCTCTCTGCTAGCGTCTTTCCTTTCTATCTCAAAAGATTGCCTCAAAGCACAATATAATCTTAAACACTGAGTCCTGCTCCACCAATACAACTACCACCACCCATTCGCCCTCATTAATAGAAGCAAGGTTTAAAGCATGTAGGAACATCACACAACACCAGGAATAATGGGCTAGACAAATGGCCACACACATTTTGAGGGGCACACAATTCAATCCATGCCAAATACCAACCCCAAGAAGGGGCTGTGGGCAAGTCCAGTGCCATGTAAAGCCTTGTTATAGATATCTTCCAACTACATACAATCATCTTTGGATGGAAATTGCTGAATTACTCTGTGATGACCTTGAGAGTTGTAAGCTGGTAATGGGTCAGTTGGATGAACCTGCAATGGAGACAGTCAGATTTCCTGCAAGGTACTGGAAGATGCTGAAGATGACCTCATGAACACTGTTTTTTCTGCCTATCTTTTCTGAAAATAGTTTAGAGAACTGATGAAACACCATTTCACATATTCAAGAATTTCAAAATATCCCAAGAAGTGTAAGTAAAAAGAAAAACACATTAGGCTTATCATTGTGAAGCCGAAGACCACCTAAGACAAAGACAGTATCTTCAAAGCAGAGAGATGGGGATACGCAAAATACCATCAAAGTGAGTAAATTAGACTGACTGCTGACATTTCAACAGCAAGAATGTAACCCCGAAATACTGCAGCGATGGATTCAATGTGTTGAGTGAAAATAATTCCCTGTCTAGAATTTCTTCAATAATGAGAAAAAGACAGAAAAGAAAAACATGAATTATGATTGTTTGCCACCAACAGATTTTTGCTGAGGAAAGAAAAACCTAAAATTTGTACTTCAGGAAGAAGGAAAATGAAGCCACATAGAACATCTGAGATGAAATGAGGAGTGAAGAATGAAGAGCGATGAACATGTGGGTTACTCCAAAATATATCACCTATGTAAAACAGGGCACTAATATTGTCATGTGGTACTAGAAAAGAATACACAATTAAATGTCCACTAACAATAATATATAAATTTAGAGGATAGCATAAAGTGTTATTGCATTCTAAGATCTTCCTCTCACCTATGAGTTGGGTAAAGGTAGGGATTCAACTTGGAGTAAGTATCATGCTGTCATTTCAAAAGTAAACAACAAATCCTAGAAATAGTACAGAACTTCCAAATGTGAAGAAAATCCAGTGCCACTGAGTCAGATCCGACTCATGGTGATCCTAGAGGTCAGAGTAGAACTGCCACCTGGAGTATTCAAGGAACACCTGGTGGAGAAGAAAAACAAAAAAGGAGTGGTAAATATTGGCATAAACCCATTGCCTTCAAGTCAATTCTGACTCACAACCCTATGGGACAGAGTAGAACTGTCCCACAGGGTTTCCAAGGAGCAGCTGGTGGATTCAAACTGCCAACATTTTCATTAGCAGCTGAGCTCTTAATGACTGTGTCAGTGTTTACATAACCCACATATAATATTTTCTTGCTACTTTCTACATCTCTGTGGACCACTCCTTTAAGTGGTTCAACATAGCCAGTGAAAAAAATCAAAGTTACTTTAGCCAAAGTGAACATGAATTGTCAGACAAGTGCTGACACATATAACACTTCCTTTATGTTTCATTCTTTCATTCCAAGGGTCTCTGGCCTCAAAAAATAATGAATAAGCATACATCTTGCAAGTTTATTGTAGTTAGTTGCAAACTAATCGGCTCCAATTCGTATGCCTAATGGAACAAAACTTTGCCTCATCCTGTGCCATCTTCATGACTGTTAGTGTGTTTGAGTTCATTGTTGCAACTACTGTGCTGCTCCATCTCACTGAGGCTTTTCTGCATTCTTAATGACCCTCTACTGACCAAACTTGATTGCCTTTACTAGCAATTCATCCTTCTTGACGACATGTCCAAAGTAAACAATATGAAGTCTTGTCATTCTTGCTTCTACAAGTTTAACGCCCTGTTGTCATTTAGAAATTACTCTTTGGAGAATAAAATGGTAGGACGTTAGAAAAAATAAAAGAATACCAAAATATTTGTAACTGTTTGACCACTTCAATTTAAAAAAAGGGGGGGTAGTTAAAGTTTCATTACTCTTTTGATACTGTTTCGGGTGGAAATAAAGCAACTTTCCTTTCATGGTTCAATGTACTTCCTCAAATAACCCGACTTGGTGAACTACTTAGAAGCCAGTTCACAAATAATTGTTCTCTCTGTTTGCAAGTGATAATTTAAGACATTTCACCTAGTAAAGAACTTGATCAGACTAGTTCTCTTTCTTTACGTAAATAACAAAATACATATACGTTTTAGAATCCTTGTAATACCAATTAGTGTGGCCTTGTATAAACCTAAAGTTGGGGGTCTAACTGTATAGATATTGAAGATTTCACAGGTCAAAGGCAAGTCCCTGATCCCATATTTAGCCTGCAAATGACTGTTCTAGTGTTATAGAGGAAAAAACTTTACAGAAAGATCAGCATGACATCTGTGAAATTCTGATTCTGATTAACATACTCTCCTTCCATACTCTTCACCTTTTCCCTCTGTTCTGAGGAGTGTTTGGAAATCACGTTTTTAAGTTTAGTAGTGAGGAATCTGAGAAACAAGCAGAGAGTGAGCAAATATGGAACTCCAGAGGCTACTGGGATGATTTAGCTGAGAGCCCAACCTAGTCTATGTAACAAAAAACTTGAAGAAAATGGAAGAAGGTATTTTCTGTTTTTTAAATTAAGAACTAGACATGCCAAGTTGCACCTAGAACTCTCTAAATGACCACATCTCTGTGACAGATCAAAAGCACAAAAGAAAAAATAAAAATACGATGACAAATAATTTAAGTATAAGTTATAATGCAGGGTAATTTGACATCTGTAACATGTTGTTCTTTATAGACAGACAGGAAAACTTCCCCTCAAGTGCTCAAAAGTACAGCACTAGCTACATATCGAAACACGCACACACACACAAAACCTCAATACATTCCAAAATAGAATGCACACACTATTATTTGACCATGATTTTAAAATGTAGTTGAAACAAATAGCTACATTTACATAATAAAACATTAGTTTTCAAAATTTTACAAGATTAAATATTTAACAAATATTTAAATGGCAGCCTTGCAATTTGGATGCTTTTTTCATTTCCTCAAAGCTCTAATGTAATGCAAAATCACAATTTTTACTTCATTTATCTTGAGAAAGTTAAGATAAAAATTAATGCATAATTTATCTCTTGAAGTTAACAAAAGAAAATAAAGTTAATGAAATAAACGTTGAATGATAAAGATACTATGAAAACAAAATTAATAATATTAAATTTTTGTGCTTAAGAAGCTCTGTGACAGAGATATTTAAAGGAATCTAAGAGAAAAATCAGACAAAATTACATATCAAAACACTCTAAAATAATGTTAAGTGGTTTTGTGTGAAATAAAACTGCCTAAATTACTGAAGAAAATAAGATAAATGAAATTGGAAAATAACTATGAATTATATTTTTAATTTTTTTGATTGCCTCTAATATACACTCCAGTTTCATTTCACACAAAAATTTTCTTAATCTTTCACCCAAAGTAGAACTAATTCCTATACAATGTCACTTTTAAGTCTTCCAAAGCACACAGCAGATTGGTTTTACTTACTATATAGAACTAGAAAGGCATTGACAGCAAATCCAGGAAAGACAGAAATAAATATCTATAAACCTCTCATATTTAATAATGTAGGTTCTCTCTCACTCTCCCTCTCTTTGGGTTTTTTTTCCCCTGCTCACTAGTGATTAACTAATAAATTACATTAATTCATGGAATAGGATCAATTAAAATTATAAAATAAGGAAGAACACAAGCTGTTTTAAAGTGTTAGGACTTGTACTGGGTTAAATAGTGCCTCCTAAAATTCATGTCCACCCAGAACAACCAAATGTGAACTTATTTTTGAAATACAGTGTTTGCAGACAGCATTAGTTACAAGGAGGTCATACTGAATTAAAGTGAGTCCTAAATCAAATATCCTTTGGTATCCTTATAGGAAGAGGAAAAGAAGCGCAGAGACACAAAGACAGTGGCAGATAGAAGCCAGACACAAGCCAAAGAACTCCAGAGATTGCCGGCAATCACCAGAAGCTAAGAGAGAGCCATGGAATCGATCCTGCAGTAGTCCCCTCAGAAAGAGCACAGTCCTACAGATACTTTGATGATTTCTAGCCTTCAGAAGTGTGACAGAATAAATTTCCATTGTTTTAAGCCACTGAGTTTGTGACAGTTTGTTACAGCAACTCTAGGAGTCTGTGGGTGTTACAAATGGCTGTGTTCACCTACTAACCTAGAAGCTGGTGGTTTGAATCTAGTCAGTTACCTCGGAACGAAGACATTGGGATCTGCTTCCAAATAGTTACAGCCATAAAAACCCAAAAGAGCACAACTGTACTCTGAAGTCCATGGAATCACCATGAATTGGAATCAAATCAATGACAACTGGTTTGATTCATTGGTTTAGGAAACCAGAATACTGCACTGCTGAGGCCAGTCACTGGAAGCTACTTGAAACAAACAAGTAAGCAGATATGAACCCCTCTCTCATAGCCTTACCTTTATATCAGAATAACTGGTTAGAAAAGGACAATAAAAATTCAGCAACTTGAGCGAAATCAGACTATGTTCCAGTAGTACTGTGATAGGAAATAATCTAAATTATGTGAAGAAACTGTACTATTTTATTGAAATAAAAATGTGTACAAATGAAGAAACCAAAATAAAAAATCCCAGACATTCCTTTGTACATTGTTGTCACTACAGTTTCTAGAATAATGCCTGTTTTGTAATAACTAATCATTAATAATTGTGGAATTAACAAAAAATATGTATTAAGAAGTTGTCCTGATAGTGCGACGGTTAAAGCACTCTGCTGGCAAATGACAGGGCCAGTGGTTTGAACCTGCCAGCCACTTCTCAAGAGAAAGACATGGCAGTCTTCTTCCATAGAGATTTACAGCCTTAGAAACACTCTGGGGGCAGTTCTACTCTGTCCTATAGAATCACTGAAAGTCAGAATTCACTGGAAGGTAATACATTTTGATATACCAAAAATAAATAAATGAATAGGTAGATAGACAATAAATAAGTAGATAAATGAATGAATGAACATATAAATCAAACCCATTGCCATCAAGGCAATTCCAATTCCTAGCAGCCCTCTAGGTCAGAGTAGTACTGTCCCACAGAGTTTCCAAGAAGTGTCTGGTAGATTTGAACCATTGACCTGTTGGTTAGCAGCCGTAGCACTTAACCACTAAGCCACTAGGCTTTCCAAATAAAGACATGTATAAATTATAATAAAAATTAAAATGAGTATTAATTTTAAAATGATGCAATTAAAGAAGGGAGGTTTTCATATAGGCTGAAGTACTTACAGTAAACTTGAACATGTAGTTCATTTGCAGAAGTGAGACTTGAAGTGGATGGGAAGGAGGATCTAAGTCAGAGAAATAGGCGAAATGGAAAAATCATGAACTACTTGAGCAAGAGAACTGGTATTACTGAATTCTTTGTGTCTTCTCAAATATGCCTGAGATACTACTACTGGACGAATAGGAAAGGAAAACATGGAGGTGTTTAGAACTGTCTTTTCTTTCAGAGGTGGCATCCAGTAACTTAGTCCTCAGACTCTAGATTTAGATTGCCTCTTTTTATGGGTTGAGTTGTGTCTCCCCAAAATATGTATTGTAAAGTCTAACCCCTAAACGTGTTGATATAATCCCATCCGGTAATAAGATTTTTGTTATGTTAGTGAAGGCATATTAAAATGCACAGGATATGTCTTAAACCAATCACTTTTGAGATAAAAAAGGAGCAGATTGGGCACAGAAGGAAGGAAACATAGATGGGAAAAGATAGATACCATGCCACATGAAGACCTCCAAGGAATCCAGGAACGGAAGGTGAAGCAAGAATTTCCTTCAGAGTAGACAGAGAAAGCCTTCCGCTAGAACCACTGCCCTGAATTTGGGCTTCTGGTCTCCGAAAGTGTGAAAAAATAAATGTCTGTTCATTAAAGCCACCCATTTGTAATATTTGTGTTACTAGCAAACTAACATGCCTCTCTTCCTGAGTCCTAGATATGCCCTATAGGATGAAGCAGGCCAATTTGCTAGAGGAAGGCACTTTTTGAAAATATCTACCACTTACAAATTTTCTTCCTCCACAACCAATGAGTGTAGTGACATTACTTGTCTCCATAAAGTATTGCTATTACAATGATTCTAGCATTAGTTTCATTTCATGCTTCTGTGAGAAGGTGAGAAAGACGTAGGTTATGAGTCATGTGATGAAGGAAAACCTGATACCCAGAGATGGTGGAAAGAAACAAGTTATGGCCAATGGATTGCCAAGAAATCTCATCTTTTTAGTCTGAAGCATGATTTGAATGGATGTTGAATGCTAGAATCAGGATACTGGTTCTTTTTCAGGCATCATTGGAAAGTCCCTTCCAGAATTTAGTGCAAAGGAAATGACCGTGATGCTAATACCTCATTTCAGGTAGAAAATTAATCTCTGTACTTGCAGGATGATTGAAGATAGAGAAATTGATTAGGGGTCATCTCGCCACCTGCTGGTTATCCCAGGAAGGTACAGGGATAATGTTGGGAGGTGAAATTCCTAGTTATAGCCTTTGCTTGGCCAAGCCAAGTGCCGTTGAGTCAGATCCACTTAGACAACTCTGAAAACATTTCACACCACTTTGGTAGGTAATAGTGGAAAAATGGAAAATATTGCCTGATTTCAAAAACAGAAAGTGTGTACTCCTTGGGAATATCAGTGTGTTAACATGGATTAGTTCCTAAACAAAGCTGCTGCCCTTGAGTAGAATCCAACTCGTAAGGACACTGTAGAACAGAGTAGATCTGCCCCACTGGATTTTCAAGGAGCAGCTGGTGGACTTGAACTGCTGACATCTGGGTTAGCAGCCATTGCTCTCAACCAATATGCCACTATGGCTCCCGAGGTGGCACAAAACAACTTGTTCTTAACTGTAAACCTAAAAGTTGGTGAATCAAACCCACCCAGAGGAACTGTGGAAGAAAAGACCTGGTGATCTGATAAAGCAAAGAGAACCGTATAGAGCAGTTTTCTGTTTTCTACAACACATGCGTTTGCTACGAGTCAGGGAAGAACTCATAGCAACTAACACTGCCACCAGTTAGTGCTGGTGGTGCAGTGATTAAGAGTTTAGCTACTAACCAAAAGGTTGACAGCTGTAATCCACCAGCTGCTCTTTGGAAACCCCGTGAGGCAGTTCTGCTTTGTACTGTAGGGTCTCTGTGAGTTGAAGTTGACTCCCAATGGGAAACATTTTTGTTGTTTTTAATCATGCAAATCATTCTTTAAGGTGCTGACAGGACACAAATAAATAGAATCTCCAGATCTTTTGTCTTAGGAGTTCAGAGTATACATAAAATTGCTATTACCAGTTCAACAAGAACTGCAATATATTTGCTGATAAAGTATAATGTGACTACAAACTGATGGAGCCGTTAGCTTTTTAAAGGACATAGCTTAAAATGTATGAATCTGAGTATTAAAAATTAAAAGTTGGAATTCTCAGTTTGTTGAGAAAATATGATATAAAAAATGGAGAGGGATTATGTTTTAGGTTGATTAGTGGTTCAGAAAAGGCAAAGAGGCAATTCTAAAATTATACACATGGGCAGTAAAGGATGGAGGGCAAGAGCAAGAAGCTACTATTAGAAGTCCTGCCTTATGTGAGCAAAAGATCCTCCTTAAGAAATTAAAGGCAATATGCAGAATAAAACCATATCAACAGAGGCAAAAGAATTGTGTGGCTGTAACTACAACCAGGAAATCAACCAGGAAAACTTTTTATGATAATCTAGGTATAGAAGAGGGCTGTCAAATAGTTAGATTGGCATAGTGGCTGCATGGAAGGGTTCAAATGCACTGTTGTGAAGATGGCTTGGGACCAGTTAACGTTTTGTTCTTTTATACACAGGGTAGTTATGAGCCAGAATCAGCTTGAAGGCACCTGACAGAAGGTGTTGTTACAAGCCAGAAAGTGGCAATTAGAATGGAGAGTCTGGATTTATAGGACACTTTCGGTATACCTTAATTGCACTAGAAAAACGTCATTTTTGATAAAGGGAAGGATGGGTCTTTTTTCCTTTTAAAAGGTCAGTTTATCTCTTTTCAGATGTAGCGTACAGAGGTTCAGCACTCAAATCAAAAATATTTTCTTCAGTCTCTGTTTAGGTTAATTCCATTTTGGGAAGGCACTCCAACTTTTTGCATAGAGGCATTTTAAGAAAGCAAAGCATTACTGGAAACCCCCATCCTGTCATGGACATTTGTCTTCAGCCAATGGGGA
Organism: Procavia capensis; assembly: GCA_000152225.2. Taxonomy (NCBI): domain Eukaryota; kingdom Metazoa; phylum Chordata; class Mammalia; order Hyracoidea; family Procaviidae; genus Procavia; species Procavia capensis. The sequence goes on along the minus strand of KN682153.1, from coordinate 34,488 downwards.
TAGAGAGTGAAGCAACATCACTTGTTTCCAGCAGATATACTTGCTAAGAAGGTCTGAGCTCAATCTCCAGTAGAATGTGCAGAGTGTGCAAAATGACTGAATTTGAGGTTAAGAGGAACAGCTGACGACCTCTTGTTAAGTAAACAAACAAGATACGGTTGTATGGAGGGATAGGAAGTCACGTTTTACAGTTGTGGAGCAGATTAGGGAGTGAGGATCTAAGTTTTTACAGTGTTTTTGCAGAGAGGGACTCCTGATATTTTTCAGGCATCTGTGGGAAGTCCCTGGTCAGTTTTCAAAGGGAAGGAAATGGCTATGATGCTGGACTCTCCCTGCTAGTGATGCAAGTGAACCTGTGGTGGGAGAGATGGAAACTGTGAAAAAGTCTGTGATTCCACCTGCTGGTGGTCATGGGACAATTTGTGGAAAAATCACATCATCATGTACTGATTAGTTTCCTGTCACCAAACAGCAGCTCCAAATGTAGTGTCTCATGTAATCATTGTAATAGACTTGCATTTTTGTTAGCTATATCTGTATTCATAACGGATACTGGTCAACAGTTTCATTTTCTTGTGATGTCTTCATCTGGATTTGGTGTCACATTAATGCTAGTTTCATAGAATGAGTTGCCAGTTTTCCCTCTTCTTGTGTTTTCTGGAAGAATTTGAGAAGGACTGGTGTTAACTCTTCTTTATATGTTTGGTGGAATTTATCACTGAAGCTGTTTAGTCCTGGGCTTTTTTTTTGTTGAGAAGCTTTTGATTACTGACTCAATGTTTTTATTACAGGTCTGTTCAGATTTTCTATTTCTTCCTGAGTCAATTCTGCTGGTCTATATGTTTTAGGAATTTTTTTAAATTAAATCTGGTATCTAATTTGTTGACATGCTTTCGTCCACATCATTCTTTTACACTATACTAATTATTGCTGTAGAAATCAAACCCATTGCCATCAGGTTGATTCAGACTTATAGCAACCCTATAGGACCAAGTAGAACTGCACCATAAGGTTTGTAAAGAGTAGCTAGTGGATTTGAACTGCTGGCCTTTTGGTGAGCAGCCAAGCTGTTAACCGCTTAAGCCACCAGGGCTCTTTATTTCTGTAAGGTTAGTTCTATTTCTGTCATTTTCATTTTCAATTTTAGCTATTAGAATTCTCTTTCTCTTTCTCTGTTAACCTATCTAAAGATTTGTCAAGTTTATTGATATTTTCAAAGGATCAACTTGTGGCTTCTTTCATTCTCTCCACTTTTCTCTATTTTGTTTAGTACAATTGTTATTTCTTTCATTTCATTAGATTTGGGTTTAGTTTACTCTTCCTTTTCTAGTTCCTTAAGACAAGAAGTTAAGTTATTGGTTTGAGGCCTTTTATTTCATTTAAATAGTGCTGATAGCTATCAATCTCCCTCTAGGCCCTACTGTCTTTGCATCCCATAAGTTGGTGTATTGTAGTTTTGTTTACATTCTCCACAAAGTACTTTCTCACTTTGCTTTTGATTTTTTCTTTAGCCCAATGGTTGTTACAGAGAGTGTTTTTGTTGTTTTTAATTTCCACATACATGTGAATTTTCCAGTTTTCCTTCTTCATTGATTTTTAGCTGCATTATTTGAGATTGGAGAATTTCAGTCTCCTCAATTTTATTGAGACTTGTTTTATGGTCTAACATGTGGCCTACCTTAGAGACTATTTCATACACAGTTGAGAAACATGTATGTTCTGCTGTTGTTGAGCAGAGTGTTCTGTATCTATCTGTTGGGTTCAGTAGGTTTCAAGTGTTGTTCAAGTTCTCCATTTCCTTACTGATCTTTTATCTAGCTCTATTATAGAAAGTGGGGTATTGAAATGTCCAACTATTATTGTGGAAGTGTCTATTTCTCCCATTCTGTCAATGATTCCTTTATATATTTTGAGACTAAGAGGTCTGAAGAAACCCTGAGGTAGTGGAGTGCTACATCTGCTAATCAAAATGTTGGCAGTTCATATCTGCCAGCAGTTCCTTGGAAACATTATAGAGCAGTTCTACTCTGTCCAATAGGGTTGCTATGAGTCAGAACTGACTCAACGGCCCTGAGTTTTTTTAGGACATCTGACAATTAAGTTAGTGAACTATCCTAGAAAGAGTGCTCATATGCGTCATTGCTGAATTTCACTGTCATCACTCTTGGAGTATTCCCCTTGGGTAGCTTGCACTGACCCCAGCACCTAGTCCACCCTTCAAAGCAATCTGGGAACTCTTTTTCTGGAATGGCCAACTGAGCTGTCATCATACTACCCTTGATGTCATCAAAATGTCTCTTTCAATATTTCCTTTACTTCAAGTAAAGAAAAAAGTTATTGGGGGACACGTTAGGTGAGTACATAGAGTGTTCTAATACAGTTATTTGTTTACTGGCTAAAAACTCCCTCACAGAGCACTATAGAATTAAGTTTACAAACTTGCCACTGTGCCACCGTGCACAATGGCCATTCCAGAAAGAGTTCCAAAATTGCTTTGAAAGGTAGACTAAGTTCTGGCACTGGTGCATGGCTCCCCAAGGGAAGTACTTTGAAGATGACTGTAGTGATATTCAGGAATGATATATGCAGCACTTGGAAACAATTAAGTTTATGGAATTAATTGTTGGACCTTGTATGATGTTTAACATGTATGTGTTCGTAATTGTTGTACTTTATTGATAAATTTCCCTTTTTTATCAATAAAAAATGAACTTCTCTATCACTTATAACAATTTTTTTTTATTCAAGGACTAATTTGTCTGTTTAGTATAGACATCCCAGCCCGTTTTTAGTTTCTTCTGGTGGTGTACTGGTTAAGCACTAAGCTGCTAACCAGAAGCTCAGCAGTTCAAATCCACCAGGCACTCCTTGGAAACTCTATGAGGCCATTCTATTCTGTCCTATAGGGTCACTTGGAGCCAGAATTAACTTGATGGCAGTGGGTTTGGGATTCTCAAGGAATATCTTTCCCACCTTGGGGTCTCTCTTCAGTCATTTGTTGTACTTTCTTAAATCTCATGCTTGTTTTATTATTCCAGTTGCCTCTAGCCTTACACTCCAAAACAAGTTCTGGACATGTTTCCAGCCCTGCATATGTACATGGTCTTCTTAACTCCCCCGTATATGTGAGAATGTTGGAATCCCTTATTTTACCACATTTCTTCTTTTCCCAACCTCTTCCACCTCAAACTTTTTTTTCTGTTGATTGTCCTGTTTTCTCTTACCACATTTGCTGTGGAAAATACTTTTGCCTTTAAATAATTTCAGCAAATGCCACACAGAAGTGTTAATGTAAAACATGGATTCAAGTCACCTGCCACAAAGCCAATATTGAGTTGGGCGAGGTGAGTAGCATACAAAGGACAGAGGGGAATGGGCTTCTCCCAAAATCTGCCTGTCCATTGTAGACTGACTAGAGAGTTTTATAGGTCAGGGCTTAAGCTTGACAACTTTGAAGAATGTCACTTCTCCTTCCAGAACTGCAGGCTGACCTCCTGTGAGTCTTGTTTCAAGGTCCATTGGCACCATCCTGGTTTCAGTTACAAGTCAGGCCCCCGTTGTCTGGTTGTCTCGCTCCAAGCCTTCCAGACTCAGATAGACTAGGAAGAAGGACTCACAGTCTACTTCTGAAGAGAATTAGCCATAGAAAACCTTATGAATAGTAGCAGAACATCATCAGATATAGTGCCAGAAAATGAGCCTGCCACATTGGAAAGTATTTGGAAAACGACTGGGGAAGAGCTGTCTCCTCAAAGTAGAGGTCAGCTTAATGTTGTGAATGGAGTAAACCTTCAGGATCTTCATTTGCTGATGTGGCACCACTCAAAATGAGAAGAAATAGCTGCAAACATCCATTAATAATCAGAACACGGAGCATACAAAGTATGAATCTAGCAAAATCGGAATCATCAAAAATGAAATAGAATGCATAAATGTGAATGTCCTACGTATTAGTGAACCGAAATGGAGTGGTATTTGGCCATTTCGAATTCAACAAGCATATAGTCTACTATGCTGGGAACAAAAGCTTGAAGAGGAACAGTGTTGCGCTCATCATCAAAAAGAACACTTCAAGATCTGTCCTGAAGTATCATGCTGTCAGTAATAGGATAATATATGTATGTTTACAAAGAAAGACAGTTAATACAACCACTATTCAAATTTATGCACCAACCACTAAGGCCAAAAATGAAGAGGTTGAATATTTTTACCAGCTTCTACAGTCTGAAATTGATCGAACAAGCAATTAAGATGCATTGATAATAACTGGTGACTGGAATGCAAAAGTGGAATCAGTAATTGGAAAACACAGCCTTGGTGATAGAAATAATGTCAAAGATCACGGGACAGAGTTTTGCAAAACTAACTACTTCTTCATTGCAAATACCTTTTTTAACCAACACAAATGGCAACTGTACACATGGACCTCACCAGATATAATACGAGGGAATGAAATCAACTATGTCTATGGAAAAATATGATGGAAAATCTCCATGTCAGCAGTTAGAACAAGACAGGTGCTGATTATGGCACAGATCATCAATTACTCGTGTGCAAATTCAAACTGAAACTGAAGAAAATTAGAATGAGTCTACAAGAGCCATTAACAATACAGGAAAGAAAGAAAAGGCCAAACCGGGTGTCAAAAGAGACTCTGAAACTTGCTCTTGAATGTCAAGCAGCTAAAGCAAAAGGAAGGAATAGCAAAGTAAAAGACCTACACAAAAGACTTCAAAGGTCAGCTGGAGAAGACAAAATCAAGTACTATAATGACATGTGCAAAGAGCTGGAAATGGAAAACCAAAAGGGAAAAACATGTTCTGCATTTTTCAAGCTGAAAGAACTGAACCAGGGATTCCATTGCTGGTGTCAGACAGATCTTGGCTGAAAGCAGAGAATACCAGAAAGATGTTTGCCTGTGTTTTATTGACTACGCAAAAGCATTTGGCTGTGTGGATCATAACAAACTGTGGCTAATGTTGTGTAAAATGGGAATTCCAGAACACTTAATTGTGCCTTTAAGGAATCTCTATATCTATCAAGAGGCAGTCGTTGTGAACAGAACAAGGAAACACTGCATGGTTTAAAGTCAGGAAAGCTGTGCTTCAGGGTTGCATCCTTTCACCATACCTTTTCAGTCTATATGCCGAGCAATTAATCTGAGAATCTGGACTATATGATGAAATGAGGCATCAGGATTATAGGGTGACTCGTTAACAACCTGCATTACACAAATGACACCACCTTACTTGCTGGAAGTAAAGAAGTTTTGGAACACTTACTGAGGAAGATCAAAGACCACAACCTTCAGTATGAATTGCACCTCAACATCAAGAAAACAAAAATCCTCACAACTGGACCAGTAAACATCATCACCATAAACGGAGGAAGTATTGAGGTTGTCATGGATTTCATTTTTCTTGGTTCTATAATCAATGCCCATGGAAGCAACAGTCGAGAAATCAAAAGATGTATTGCATTGGGAAAATCTGCTGCCAAGGACCTCTTCCAAGTATTGAAAAGTAAGGATATCACCTTGAAGACTAAGATAGGCCTGACCCGAGTCATGGTATTTTTAATCCCATCATATGCATGTGAAAGCTGGACAATGAACAAAGAAGGCAGAAGAATTAATGCCTCTGAACTGTAGTGTTGGATGAGAATGTTGAATGCACCATAAACCGCCAAAAGAACAAACAGATTTGTTTTAGAAGGAGTACAACCAGAGTGCTCCTTGGAAGCAAAGATGACAAGACTGTGGCTTACATGCTACGTACGTTTTCAGGAGGGGTCTGTCCCTGGAGAAGGACATCATGCTTGGTAGAGCAGAGGGTCAGCAGAAAAGAGGAGGACCCTGGACAAGATGGATTGATGCAGTGACCACAACAATGGGCTCAAGCATAAAAAAGATTGTGGATACGGCACAAGACTGGGCAGTGCTTTGTTCTGTTCACAGGGTCACTATGAGTTGGAACTGACTCAGCGGCACCTAACAACAACAGCAACGGCAAGCTCCACAGTTTGTTATTTGGCTTCTCTATGAAAAACACAAGTTAATTTTAAACTTCATAGAATGTGGAGAATAGGAGGCAGAAGGGAACAGATCATAAATCACATCACAAAATCACTGAAGTCTGTGAAAGGCAATTTTGTAAACTATATAGAAACACTGCTACAGTCACCCAGGAAAGTAGACCTCTACAACTCTGTCTTCTTACTACCACTACAATTTCTTTCTCATGCTGCCCCTTTCAGAAGCACCTCAGTCCTAGAAATGAACGAGGTTTGGTGAAAGTAATAACAAGAAGCCTTTGTGGTATTTACTTTATGAAGATGCCATAAATATCACAACACACAATCACAATTTTTTTGAGAATAAGATACACATGCTCATGTACTAGCAACCTACACCAAGGACATGGGTTCCTATCTTAATGGCTTCATTTGATCTGGCGCATGGAAGATGGTAAGCAAGCAGCTTTAAAAGTCTCTATGATCTCTTGTCACAATAGAGTAGCTTCTTTCTTCACTACCTGTTCCCTGGGATGTTGTAAGTTTTTGACTGGGTATAGAATTCTTGAGAAGTTGATTCTGGAAGTATGGAGCCCTGGAGTTACCCACTCTGCCATTTTTGGTGGCGTTGCTCCTGTTGCTCCGTAATTGTTTCTTACACTCTGATTATTACTACATAATGCCCTTGACTTAGTAGTGGCAGAAACTAACGCAGCTCAAAATATCAGCCTTCACATGTAGAAACTTCAGTAATACAGAGCAAATTAGAGGTGATTTTTCAGCTGTACTACTGGAGATTTTGGGGAAGACAGCATGGCTAACTCAGACCAGGTTCTGTTTACTCTCTGTTCTAGAAAAGATAACTGTGCTCTCAGTGATGGCCCAGCATATCTCATAGGGCTTAAGGAACTGGTTACTGAGCTGGAAGTCAGCACAGTTCCAGTCCGTGTTCACATGTGAGCTCTGCACACTCAGTCTCCTGGTTAATATAGTTCAAGCTCATCCTCTTTCTGACATTGGGACAGTGGCCCTAACACAGTGTGTCTGGTCCAGTGCTGGACACAGTCCTCACCATCATGCTGCACAATTTCAGATCTTTCTTATTGCTACAGGTCTGTTGTTGTTGCTAGGTGCTGTTGAGTTCTTTCCAACTCATAGCAAACCTATGCACAACAGAATGAAACACTGTCTGGTCCTGCACCACGCCCATAATTGTTTTTATACTTAAACCCATTGTTCCAGCCACTGCGTCAAACCATCTTGTTGAGGGTCTTTCTCTTTTTTGCTGACCTTCCCTCCACTCTACCAAGCACGATGTCCTTCTCCAGAGACTGATCTCTCCTGACATGTCCAAAGTATGTAAGATACAGTCTCACCATCTTTGCTTCTGAGGAGCATTCTGGTTGTACTTCCTTCAGAACAGATGTGTTTGTTCTTTCAGCAGTCAGTGGTACAGTCAATATTTTTTTCCACCCCCCCATTCCAAGGTTTTTATTTTTTTTTTTTTTTTTTTTTCTTTTTCCGGTTTTTCCGGCTTTTGTTGCATTGAAAATACCATGGCTTGGGTCAGGTGCATGTTAGTCTTCAAGGCAACACCTTTATTTTTAAACACGTTAAAGAGGTCTTTGTGGCAGACGTTCCCAGAGCACTGTGTCTTTTGACTTCTGGCTTCCACGGGTATTGACAGTGGAGTCACGTAAAATGAAATCCTTGACAACCACGATCCTTTCTCCATCTACCAGTTGCTTACTGGACCAGCTGCCATGAGTCTACTATCTGTTTTTTTTTTTCTTCTGGGAAAACTCTTCTAAGGTAGCTACTAATATATTGGATTCATATTCCCAGAAAGTATCCTGAGGAATGCCAGTGCCCTACTAAAAATTGCCTTTATAGTTGGGAGTATTTACTTATGTTATTTTGATAGCCTGACTTGCAAGTAAATAGTTCATTCTTTTGTTCTTACGGTCAGTAGTGTGAATCTACCGGGTGCTCCTTGAAAATTCTGTGGGGCAGTTCTACTCTGTCCTATATGGTTCCTATGAGTCAGAATTGATTCAGCAGCCACAGATTTGATTTTTTTTTTGTTTGTCTGTTTTTAATATTTTGTTGTGCTTTAAGTGATAGTTTACAATCAAGGTCAATTTGCCGTATAAAACTCCACACCCACATTGCTACACAACTCTAGCTGCTCTCCCCACCCTGCGAGAGTAAGCTCCGATCCTCCAGCCTGCACTTCCCACAACCACTGAACCACCTCTTGTCCCCCTCCACCCTCCCATCTCACTTCTGGGCAACAGCTGCTCAGACAGCCTCATGTGTACATCCAAGCCAAGAAGCACATTTCAAGCCAATATCACTCCGTGTCCCACAGTCCAGTCCAATTTTTGTCCAAAGAGCTAGCTTTGGCACTGCTCCAAGCTCTGAACTAACAGAGTCCAGAGATCATGTCACCAGGGAGCTCTCTGACGACTATCAAGCGTGGTCTTTTAACAGAGTTCTAGTTCTGCATGCCCATTTTTCTCCCATTACTTCAGAAACTTCACACTGTGTTTTCCATCAGGTCATTTACTAGGGGTAGATAGGCATTGTCTAGTTCTTCTGGTCCCATGCTGATGTATCTCACATCATAGAGTACCTTCTGTCTCCTGGGCTCATATTTTCTCATGTCTTTGATGTGCTTCATTTTCTTTTGTTTCAGGTAGATATTGGGACCAACTGATGCTAAACAGCTGCTTGCTAGCTTTTAAGACTGCATACATCACTCACCAAAATGGTATGCAGAACATTTTCTTAAAACAAAGCTTAGTTATGCCAGTTAGCCTAGATATCCCCTGAAATGATGGTCTCCAGAGCCCTATTCTTGCTACTCTATCCTTCAAAATGTTGGATTGTATTTAGAAAACCTCTTAGATTTGTTAATCCAAGCAATGTTAATCTCCCAAGGGAGTGTGCTGTCACTCCCTTGACATAACTAAATTCCTATCTACTGTCTAATCTATGAACATCCCTCTGCCTCCCTCCCTCCCTTCCTTGTAACCATCAAAGATTATTTTCTTCTGTGCTTAAACCTTTTCTTAATTTCTTATAACAGTGGTCTCATACACTGACTAATTTCACTCAGCATAATGTCTTTCAAATGACTCTATGTTGTCAAATACATCCCAAAATTATTGTTGTTCTTTATCATTGCTTGACA